>JAEIIO010040952.1:0-16913 GCA_018874655.1 Drosophila diplacantha | reverse complement strand
AGAACTAGTTAAATAATAATAAAAAAATAAAAATATGCATATACCTATCAGCGTATATATACATATATATGTATATATGTTGAAAGAAGGTTGTACACTTTTCAAATACTACTATGCCGCTTGAGAAACGAAGCAAGCCTTCATCTTAAAGTCTTCTTGCGTCGATAGAAGGATACGAAAAAGGGAAAAATAAAATAACTATAACTATGATAATGATAATAATATTAATAATAATGATAAACAGAGAGGGCAAGGCACACACGCATTAAGTCAAGTTTGGGTTGGCCAACGGTCGGTCTGTTCATCTCGCGATTATTTCGAAAATGGGGATGTGGATGAGGGTTGTGGAGAAGGAGGTTGCGAGAGGGATTACATTACAAGGGGGCGCGCGGCGGTCATGTCCTAGCATTAACATTTATGTATATTCTCTTTCTATATATGTATATATATATATATTATATGTAGATGGGGCAACGATGGCGATCGTTCAATTGAAACTATGAAACACTCTCTCTTCCTATCTTTATCCCTGACTCCACTCCTTTCTTGGGATGCAAAATTAGCTACAGTGGGCACATCATCGTCGTCGTCATTCTTATCGTCGATATACATACATAACTTACAAGGGTCTAGGCTCTCATATATATAAATATATATATGCACGCGCACCTGGATCTGTATATATATATATATATATGTACACGGTCTCTACTCTATACTGCTTAGCGTGATGCTACCTAATTGATCAGATTATAACAATTCCTGTGTTCACTGGGCCCAGAGCTTCTACGCTCCTCCTCCAGCTTCAATAGCTCCTCCTAGGTCCTCCTTAGTTCATCCACTTGCAACAGTTGGGCGCCCCGCAGGCGCACGGTATCTTGTGCGATTCGTCCTCGATGTCGAACTTGTAATCGTACGAGAGCTGCGAGAGAAAAGCGACAGTTGTTAGCCAAGTATATCGAGGAGAAATGCCGATATGGTATAACGAAAATGGTCGATATATCAAGCAGAATATCTATTTATCACACATTTGTACACCGCAACATCAGAAGATAGATTCACAGTTGCATTTTCAAGGTAAACACCGATACAGTATCATATCGTTATCCGTAAACATACCTCCTCGCCGCGATAGATCTTCCGCTTGGCGAATATAATGATGCGCACATCGCGATCCACCTCCACGATCTCCGTCACACAGTTGGGATTGCACGAATGGTTGATGTAGCGCGCCAGGCCGCCGCTCAAGGTGGCATCCACCACGCGATCCTCGTCCAGCCGGAACATGTAGATACCGCGGTTCTGTAGGAACAGATGAGGGATAAGTTACTGAGCGATAGTACACCAATGGCAACACTCTACCTTAGACTCATATTGCTTCTCGCGTATCTCGGACACCTCAGTGCGAATGACCTCGCCAATGTACTCGATGATCATCGTGTGCTTCTCAATGTCCCGGGCCGCATATAGACCCAGGCCCTGAATCTTGGACCTGCGAAGGAGAGATGAATCTAAGAACTATGCACTAGAAGCACGGTCTGAGTGGTCTCACCTGGCCAGGTACACATTGTTGCGCCACTCCTGCTTCATCTTCTTGTACTGCGAGCTCTTCGAGTGGACAAACTGCTTGCTGTAGGGACAGGCCACCTCGCCGGCAATGGCCGCCGAATTGGCCATCCGCTGGGTGCTGCAGCTGCCGGCCGTGCGCTGCGTGTGCGGCTTCCGCCAGACGAGCAACTGCCGCTGCTTGGGCTCCGTCCGTGCCGCTCCCGATGGGTTGATGGCCAGCGGGAACTCCAGCAGCGGATTGCGTCCGTACTTAAAGCGATAGTCGGTGAGCGTCTCGATTCCGGGCAGACTCTCCAGTATCCGGACGATGGTTGGCTCTGTCAGGCCGAAGAGATCCTCGCCACTGATGTGCTGCGGAAAGAGCTGCAGCCACTTGTGCACCTTGCGCAGCCGCGTGATCGGCTGCAGGATCTGCTGCCATACCGCCGACGGCGAGCTGTCGCGGAACTCGCGCTCCGGCTCCTTGTCTCCGGCGTCCTGCACCACGATGCGGAACTCGGGCTTGCAGCCGGCCTCGGCAATGCTGCAAATGTAGCGACACCGCCGGTTCGGTCGTCGCACACACCAGTAGTAGCGACTCTGTGGAAGGGGAACAAGGGATATGACACAGAGATCCACTAGCGAGTCGGCAGTTTGGTCTACTTACCACCTTGTAGCCAATGGGATAGATGTAGTGGGGCGTGTGGAAGGCCTCCAGCTGATGGGGCAGCAGCTGGCCCACATTAAGGAACGTCATGTTGCCAACGCGCAGCAGATTGCTCAGCTCCGAGTAGTGCATGACGGTGGCCACCTGTCGGTTCTCGTCGCGATCGACAAACACCCGCCGGTGCACGACCAGGGAGCTAAGTTCGTTCTCCGTTCCGGCCGCGGTGCCTCCCACGCCGGCAGCCGAGGAGACGGATCCTGCCCCAGAGCCCGCTCCGCCAGCCAGACCGGAGTGCGCATGACCATGGGCACTGCAGTGGACGGACTTGTTCTTGTAGAAGACACACTCCTCGCGTATGGCGCAGGGCAGGTGGTACAGGCTGTTGCAGCGCGACTTGAAGCACTTGATTGTGGCGCCCAGCTGGTGGCAGGCGCTGCAGGCCTGGTTCAAGCCCGACTGCAGCGCCGTCTGGAAGTTCATCAAGGCACCGGACACCGTCTCGTAGACGCCGTTGCTCCACAGAGCGCAATTGAGGTGAACCTGCAGGAGAAGAGGGGGAGGTTAGATTCTGATGAGGCAGAAGGTCCGTCCAAGGGCTCCCGCCACTCACTCACCCATTTGTCCACATCGAAGTTGAGCAGTCGCGAGGGTCCGTCCGCCTTGCCATCACCCCGCTGGTTGCAGAACACACACTGCCTGGTGTCCTCCAGTTGCTGCTGCAGCTGTTGCCCGCTAGCCCCCGTTTCCCACACAGTGTTGTTGGCTGCTCCCGTGCCCGTGCCCGTTCCCGCGGCGCCGTCAAACTCCAGCTTGATCGCCGTAGCGTCGGGGGCGAAACAGTCCGCACTGAAGCACTTGACAATGCACTTGCGCTGTGCTGGCAGGTTGCTGGGGTTGCTGGCCATTCGCTGCAACACATCCGACTCGTCCTCCGGCTCCTGCTTGACAATCGTTTCGGCGACAGTTGCTAGCCCGTTGCCGCCGCTGCTGTTGTTGTTGCTGCTGGACGAATCTATCGAAGAGGGGGGATTGCTGGTCGAGTTGGAGCCACCACCCGCCGGCTGAAGCAGCAAGCTGGCCGCCTCCGCCGCCTGGCCCTCCTTGCCGCCGCTCCACTTGAATCTGGCGAAGCAGGAGCGGTCGCAGAAGTAGGCGAAGGGCGGTGGCGGCGACTTGCGCGGTAGCATCGCCATCAGCTGGGCCAGGCGCGGCAGCTGCTCCTCCAGCGGCGGAACACTGTGTCGCGGCACTCGCAGCCCGGTGGCATGGACCACATTGCCGCAGCTTCTGCATAGCTTGCGGCGCCCGTTGAGGATCTTGCGCAGGTGGCCATGGCTGACGTTCAGCGGCTGCTTGAAGTCGTCCTTGTGCTTCTCGTCCGGCTCCAGCGACTGCTCCATGGCCGTTTCATCGGCCAGCTTGTCGCCGCTACCAACGCCCATCTTGTCCTCGATGATCTTGCAGGTAAGGGCGGGCGTCAGGTGCAGCAGATTGGCCAGATCCCGCAGCACGCCGGCTATGTTCTCCGTGGAGGAGGCGGGCAGTGCGAGTATCACGTTCTGGTTTTTCTGCTGGTAGTTGTTGTTATTGTTATTGCCCAAGGATCCCATGCCCATGCCCATGCCCATGCACATGCCCAGCTCCAGTTGCTGGGCCTTGCGCAGCTCCTCGCCGCAGGAGCGGAGCAGCGGCGACACGGGCACACGCATGGTCAGAGGATCTTCCGGCAGGGCCACCGGCGACATGCGCCCGTGGCACCGGCTGTTTCCATTGAGGATTATTAGGCCCGGGTAGCGGCTGAGTCGCGGCAGGGCCGCCCACGCCGCCACGCCCTCGCTTTCCACCAGCTCGATGGTCTCCAGATTGCAGTCCCTGATAGCGCCAATGTGACGCTGCAGGCGCTCGCGCGGATTGCGCTCGATGTGCGTGGAGAACTCCTGGTCGTAGAAGTCATTCTGTATGCTGGACAACGGCAGCGTCTTCTCCAGGTCCGTGCATAGCGATGGCGAGGGCGAGCGGGTGGCGGCCGATCCACCCACCAGGCCTCCGCTTCCGCCGAAGCGTTCGCTGTCGTACAGCGAGGGTATCCCCGGCAGGCACACCCGACCGTAGCGTCCGAGGATGGCTCCATCGCAGTCCTCCAGGCCCTCCAAGTGGCGTCCGAGCGGCCAGCCCCGGTTGTTGAGGGATGCGCTCTTCAGTTTCCCACCGCCGCCAGTCGACGAGGATGATGATGATGATGAGGCCGCTGCACCGGTGGTTCCGCATGTGGCGCCTGAGTTGCCTCCACCGGAGCTGGCTGAGGGTGAGCCGCCTCCACTGGCGGCCGCCTCGTTGCTGCCGACGAGAAAGTGAAAGTTGCGGTTGAGGTGCGGCTCCAGGACCTGGAGCGGCTGCATCTGGCGAATGTGCGTCAGCAGCTTCTCGGTAAATGCATCGTGATCCTCCTCGACTTTGGAGAACTTTCGCACTCGCTTCTTAAGCATGGGCGAGGCACCGGCTCCCACTCCTGATCCACCGCCGCCGCCGCCGCCAATCGTGACACCGCCGCTGATCACATGACCCGTGCCGGCAGCTCCGCCCTGGATGTACTGCGTGCCCGGTGGCATACCGGCCAGCTGAACCATAGCGCCGGCCGGCAGGGTGCCGGTTAGGTCCTTGAGTGCTCCGGCCGCCTGGCCGGCGTTCAGATTCGTGCGACGCGGCTTCTGGACTTCCCGTTTGCGTCGCTTGCGTTGATCCGCTGCCTTGGGCTCCATGGTGGGCACGGCACCAGTTCCGGGCATGGGAATTGGTACCGAAATCGTGCCGGGCTGTTGGTGCTGCAGCTGATTCTGATGCTGGAGCTGGAGCTGCTGCTGCTGGGGATGCTGTTGCTGGGGATGCTGCTGCTGCTGCTGCTGCTGCTGGGGATGCTGTTGAGGATGCACGGCGACCTGAAGCTGGTGCTGCTGCACTTGCAGCTGCATTTGGGCGGGTATCTGCCCGGCAATGTGTCCCGGGATTTGTCCTGGCATCTGCCCGGTCAGCTGTCCCTGCATGGCCGCCTGCATCTGGGCCTGCATCTGCACCTGTCCCTGGCTCTGCACGGGCTGTAGCTGCAGCTGCTCGGCAGGACCTCCTCCGGCGGACTTCTTGACGTAGCTGACCAGCTGCACCTTTTCCGCGCCAGCCGTGGGTTGGTTTGCTGGCAGGGATGAGTTCAGCTCGACTTGTTGCTGCTGCTGCTGCTGCTGCTGTTGCTGCTGAAGCTGGAGCTGCTTCTCGTCTAGCTGCGGATGCATGGGCAGCTTGCGCTTCTGGGCCTCTCCGGGCTTGAAGGGCATCTTGGCGGTAGCTGCTCCCAGGGCAGTCGTCGTCTCCAAATGATTGCTGTTGGTCCAGGCTGCCGTTACAAGCGCTCCTCCCGCCGCCGCCATGATGGCTCCTCCACTCTGTTCCGGATGCGGCAGCTGCTCCCCCTGCTCCGCAGGCAGTAACTCCTCGCCCAGCTCTATCGGCAACGCTTTGGGCTTCATCTGCTGCAGCTCCTTGGTCGCCGGCTGCTTGGTGGATATAGAGATGGTGACATTGGACACGGGCGCAGTGGCCAGCTCGTAGGGCGGTGGGGCCAGGAGCTGCTCTGCAGGCTTGCTTGTGTTGTCCGGAGCCACCAGCTTATTGGCCGTCACGGGCCCGGAGATGAAGGACGTCTCCTTGGACACAATCTGGACGGTCTGCTTGACCTGGTGCGGTGGCGGCGGTGGCTGCAGCTGCACCTGCAACTGCTGCTGCTGCTGCTGCTGCTGCTGCTGCTGCTGTTGCTGCTGGGAAGGTGGTGGCGGCTGTAGCTGTGTCTGTGTCTGTGTCTGTGCCTGTGCCTGAGGATGTGGGTGTGGTGGCGGGACATGATTCTGATTCTGAATGGTGGCCACCACCACCGGTTGCTGCTGTTCGCTTTTCTGCTCCAGCTTCGGTTCGCTGCCGCTGCCTGTCCCGCTTCCGCTTGTATTGGCAATCACAACCGCGGAGACTGCAGTGCCAACCACCGAGGCGGCGGTGACCACCTGCTGTCCAGCTCCACCGGCGACAGTGGTGGTGGTTGTGGGCGGGGCCACGGAGCCACCGGTACTGCTAATGCTACTCGCTGGCGTGGCTGTGGGTACCGGCGGTCTGGACGGACGTGCCAGCTGGTCCTCCAGGCTGCATGGCATTCCCATGCAGGGCGCCTGCACGTTGATCACTTTGCGCGCGGAAAGGGGCGCCGACGTGGAGCTGGCACCGGCCACGTGAGCGGACGGGAGGCTAATCTGGTTGAGACTGTGGCTGCTGCTGCTATTCTGCAGCAGCTGCTTGAGCAGGGCATTGTTTGAGTCATCCGCCCCCGTGCGCTGGTTGCTGTTCGCAGTTGCGGGCATGACACTGGCACTGGCACTGGCACCGGCAGGAAGATTAACTACGGCTGGAGGAGGCGCAGGAGCGGGTGCGGAAGCCACCTGAGCTGCCTGAGCCTGGTTCTGAGTCTGGTTTTGCGCCTGGTTGATGGGCGTCATTGTGTTGTTGGCAATAAGGCGTTGCTTCTCCGGCGTGCCCATCTCCTCGCTGCGCTCCTGGTCGCCGGGCGTCCCACTCGCTGACTCCTTCACCACTGCCTCCTGCTGCTTGACCAGCTTAACCTTGGACTCGGCGCCCACAATCTCCTCCAGCTTGGCTCCGCCCTCGGTGGCCAGGCTGACACTGAGCTTGGTGGCCGCGGCATTGTTGGCCAGCGTTGTCAGCTTCAGCTGCATGGGAGTGGCAGCTCCTCCGGCAGAAGGTGTACCAGCAGCTGCAGCAGAAACAACTCCCGCGCTGGTCGAAGATCCTCCTCCTTGCCCGGCCTTGTCCGCGGCACTGATATCCTGGACGAGGGCATGGTGCATCTGCAGCGCCGACTGGCCGGCCATTGTGGTGGTGGTCGTGATCATCTTGTGCTTCTGCTGAGCCATCGTCGTCTTGGAGAGCACCAGGGATATGTTCTTGTTCTGAATGGAGAGAATTGGTCGCGAGCCCATCACCGGGCTGTTGATGCATATGGTGCCCGCCGACACGGAGACGGTGGAGGCGGTGGCTCCCAGATCTGAGGCACTAGTCATGGTCACCGTCACGGGTGTGCCGCTTCCGCCAGCAGCATTAGCTTGCCCTTGAACCTGCACCTGCTGCTGCTGCTGCTGCTGCTTGAAGATGTTGAAGCTGGGCGGGCAGTTGAGTGCGTTCTTGTCCAGCGGCTTGATCACCACGCTGTTGATGTTGGCGAACTCCTCCTGGGCCTCCTGGGACTTGCTCTTGTTGAGGATCTTCTGAATGTTCTCACTGTACGCGGTTATCTTGCGGGGAGTCTGGGCATCGTCCTCTGACGAAGACGCTCCTGCCAGGGACGACACCGAGGCCGTGGCCGACGCCTCCTGTACCATCGCGTACGTCTGGCTGGGATTGGTGGTTGTGATGGTCACTATACTGCCGGTGGCTGGGGCCAGGCCTCCGCCGCTGGTCACCTGAAGCTGATGCGTCTGCTGCTGCTGGTGTTGCAGCTGCAGCGGCAGGGCCATCTTCTTGTTGACCACCTTGGCGGCCACGATCTTAGTGGCGGGTTTGATTTGCAGGCCGGAGAACGAGACAATGGTGCCGCCGGTGTTCTTGGGCACGCGCTTAATCAGCTTGGTGAAATTGTGGTGCTGATGCGGATGCGTATGCGGATGGACGTGGGGGTGGCCCTGCTGCCCGCCGCCGCCGCCGCCACCCAGTGCTGGAGCGGCACTTACCACAGTGGTCACCTGGCCGCCCGGCTGGAGGAGTTGCTTGCTCTCAACAATCGTCGCTCCGCCGGCAGTGGGCGCCCCGCCACTCATCCGCGGCTTGAGCAGGGGCACCGATATGGTCTTGTTGCCAATCGACACCTTGGCTGTGGTCTGCGTCACCTCCGACAGTTTCTTGGCATTGACCACCAGCTGGGTGGTCTTCATTTTGTTGTGCAGGTTCACCCGGTTCAGTAGCGTCGTCGTGGGCTGCCCCGTCTGGCTGCCCGTGACCGTTGTGTTGAATATGTTGTAGTTGCTCTGGCCGGCCTTCTGCGTGAGAATGGTGGTTGTGGCAGTAGTGGCTCCTCCAGTTCCGCCACCTGTGGCGCCGTTGTTGTTGGCGTTCAGAATGATGGTGGATGTGGCTCCCGCTCCCGCCGGAGCACTACTAACAGCGGTTACCGTTGTGCCTGGGGATGAGGCCACGGCCACCGCATTATCCCCGCCGCCGGCTGGCATTAGCACGTAGTCGAGATCCTCCGCTTTGCCGGAATCCTCTGTATGGTCCAGTCCAGAGCCACTGGGTTCAATTGAGATGATGGAGGCGGTGGATGAGGAGGACGAGGACGAGGATGAAGCGGCCTCCTTTTTGGTAAAGCTGGCGTACGCTGCGCGGGGCGAGTTGTAGAGGGTTAGTGTGAGGTTGGCACTGTCGGCTGCTGTACAGAGGGGAGCGAACTTACTTTGTTTGTCGGCGGCATCATCCGTCGTCTTAATTGTACTCATCTCGGCGCCAGAGCCGAAATTGCACACTATTATCTGCTGCTGCTGCTGCTCGCGGGCGTCCCAGGCGCCATCCTCCTGGCCACCTGCCGCTTGCGCCTCCTGCGTGTCGAGTGCAATTTTGGGCTGGGCTTGGACCTGGACCTGCTGGGTCTTCACCTGCTGCCCAGTCCGCTGGTAGAGGAGCTGCTGCGACGGCGGCGGGGCCACCGCTTTGGCGGGCAAACTGGGCGCTGAATTGGGTGTACCGAGCAGCAGCTCTGTCTTGGCCTTCTTGCGCGTGGGATCCTCCGCCGGATCGTCGGCGCCGCCGCCGCGCTTTTGGATGCTGACCGCACTGAAGGCGGCCACCGCCGCAGAGGCCACACGTTCGGGTTTCGCCTTTTCGGCGGCACCAAGCGATGTTGTCACCTTCGATATATTCATAACAAACAGACAAGTGGGAACGCTATGCGCTGGAAGCGATGCGTTACGTGGGACGGGGCGGACGAGCGTCCCACTATGGGACTACGAACACGGCGAATTGTAGGTTTAAGTAGCGAAAACATGCACGATTTGGTCAAAAAAATTATTTTCGTGTAGTAGGTAGAGCTGAAAAAACATCGATGACACTATCGATAATATCGCATATCGATTGCTTCAGTCTGGCTGCCCTATCGATTGTTTCCGGACTATCGCGATAGTTTCAAGTTCAACCATCGATGGCATCACCGACTTTGACAAGCCTTTACCACCTCTAATGCTCTGCTGGACAAGTTGAACCTGACCAAAAAGCGGGCCACTTTAGCCGGACAGACGGAAGAGCGCCAACGCGAGTGCCACTAGTTGCTCGCACCCGACGCCAAAACCACTGCCATCTGTGCCCAGTTAGCTCCGGTCGCAGAGCACCATCCGGTTAGCAGAGCAGCCGCTCCACGTGTCCCGATCCGAGCCCATCTCTTGGGGGGGAGAAAGCGCCGTGAACGATGCAGGCGCAGAGACTTCTCCTGGTATTGGCACTGCTGCCAACAATGGCCCTTGGTCTGCTAGAGGGCTTGTACTGCGGCAAGGAGAACTGCTACGATGTGCTGGGCGTTACCAGGGAGTCCTCAAAGTCGGAGATAGGCAAGGCCTACCGCCAGCTGGCCAGGCGCTACCATCCGGATTTGCATCGCGGCGAGGAGGCCAAGGCAACGGCGGAGACGCAATTCAAGCTGGTGGCCACCGCCTACGAGATCCTGAGGGACGAGGAGTCGCGCACGGACTACGACTATATGTTGGACAATCCGGATGCGTACTATGCGCATTACTATCGCTACTACCGTCGCCGCGTGGCCCCCAAGGTGGACGTGCGCGTTGTCATCGTGGTGGTGCTGACCATCGTCTCTGTGATCCAGTACTATTCCGGCTGGCAGCGCTACGACTCGGCCATCAAGTACTTCGCCACGGTGCCCAAGTACAGGAATCAGGCACTGGACATAGCACGCGACGAGATTCAGGAGCGGATCCAGAAGAAGGGCAAGAACCGCATGTCGAAGACGGATCAGCGCGAGGAGCTGGAACGGATCATCCGGCGGGTAATCGAGGAGAAGATGGATGTCAAGGGCGGCTATGCGAAGCCAACGCTCTGGGATGTCCTGTGGGTGCAGCTCATCATCTGCCCATACACGATACTCTCGTTCATCGTGTGGCATGCCCAGTGGTTCTGGCGCTACACGGTGATGAAGCAGCCCTATGGCCGGGAGCAGAAGCTGCATCTCATTCGCCGGCACCTGGGCATGGGCCAGCATCAGTTCGAGGCGCAGGAGGATAAGCTAATCGAGGAGTATCTGCAACTCGAGCTGTGGAAGCGTGACAATTTCGTGGCCTGGAAGGCGGAACAGGACGAGGAGATGAAGAAGAAGCTGGCGGAGAATCCGCGCTACAAGGCCTATCGGCGCTACATGAAGAACCATGGCCCCGGGCGCATCACCTTCGAGGATTAGATAGCCAGAAAGCTGTTGCGTGTGTGCGTTCAAGTTTTATTGTTCCATGTGGAGTTCTGGATGTAGTTCCTCAGCCTCGCCCCTACCATCTAAATTTTAACAATAATATTTAATATACACATATATTTTTTTTACACCGACTAAAATATGAGAGAATATGCTAATGCGCCCCGGCTTCCCGCCGCCGCAGGGCGAATCGTTGACCCCGGGCCGGAGTGCTCCGCCAAAACCGGTTCAAGAACGTGGTCACAGTGGTCACCGGCTACCATGGACTGTAAATCCCCCTAGAACAATTGCCCCAATCTGTAGTGTGTGTGTCTGTGTGTATGCGGGTAAATAGCTACTAACTACTAACTACACTTGATAATTGACTAACCCGAGCCTGTAATAAACTAGATAGAATTTATACGTCGTCGCTTCCGGTTTTCGTAATGGGGTATCCACTGTGCCCCAGAATTTGCACAGTTGGTTTTTGGAGAAGCCGAAAATTCGATTTCGTGGCATTAAGCTGCTACCGGAGACCTCGTTCTGGCCAGCAGCATCTCTTCGTTCTTGTTTTGTTTACACAGTTTGCTTGGGAACACAATTCGGAATTCTCTTGCGGAAACTTTGTGGTGTATGTAGCTAAGCTAGTCTCTGTACGTGCCTGGAAGTAAGGTGAGAGACGAAATTCGGCCTTGGACCGTGAACTTATCTCAATGGAAAGCTATAGTTGAAGCGATAGTACCAGCTGGTTTTATTATAAATTATTAACAAAAGCTTTTTGAGATGGGGTATGCCTTCCCAAGGTTGTGCCTTTTACACAAGGAATTCCACACTCACTTCGTTCACCACATAATGCACGTCTGGAAATCTTCCTTGAGAGCTCAATCCACATTTATCCAAATATATCTTCAGTTTATTTACACAGATTGTGGGGCTTAAAATTTGAAGATCTTAAGCACGCCAACTAACGTCTAACACCTACAGGGTGTGGGGTGGGGTTTGGTTTTAGTATTTAGTTTAGTTAAGAGACTCGTTCAAGGGGTAATACTAGTCGATCAGATATTTGGATTCGTCGTCAAACTCTTCACTATCGAGCAGGTCGCCCACCAGCTCCTTGACGGATCGCACAGTCCGGTAGCCATCGACGTGGTCGAAGTCTGGCTGTGGCGGATACGATTCGTTATGATCGGCGTCCTCCGCAGCCTCCGCTTCCTCGTTCTCATCCACATCGGCCCCGCCGTCGTCTTCGTCCTCCTCGTTGAACATAAAGTCATTGGTGACAATGCACTCCTCGAGGACCTTATTCTGCTCGCCGAGCACTACAGAGTCCAGGGAGAACGTGTCCGGCTTGCGCCCGGGATGACGCAGGCGGTGGCCAGCGCCAGCGTTGAAACCAGATTCCATTCCTTCTCCTTCTCCTGCTAACTCACCAGATCCCGAGCCACGATGCTGCTCCATATGCGCCGACAGGTAGCTCTTCTTGGTGAATCCCTTGTCGCACTTGGTGCACTGAAACTGCTTCTTGCCGGTGTGCGTGCGCCGATGAACGGACAGGACATGGGCGTAGGCGAATCCCTTGTGGCACACCTCGCACACATACGGCCGCTCGCCGGTGTGGATCCGCTCGTGCTTCTTGCTGCTGCCAAAGTCAGAGAAGCGGCGCTCACAGAACTTGCAGCCGTACGGCTTCTGGCCGGTGTGAACGCGCATGTGGCGGCGCAGCTCCACGTTGGAGATGAACGCCTTCTGGCACACCTCACACGGATACGGGCGATCGTTGTTATGGCGCCGCATATGGGCGTTCAGGGCATGCTGGTATTTGTACGTGTTCCCGCACACGTCGCAGATCTTTGGCGAGCGCTCCGACTGACGGCGCTTTGAGCTGGCCACCGTTTCCGGCTGGAATTCCTTGTCTAGGTCGAAGTCAGCAACTTTTCCGCTTTCCTGCTTGACAATTGGCGAAACGCGACGGTAGGTGCGCTTTCTCAGCTTGCTGGTTGTCTGGGTAGGTGGAGGCGGCGGTGGTGGCGGCATCGGCGGCGGGGGCAGCTCTTCTTCCATTATCGGTGTCTCGATTTCGTACAAGTGCTCCGGCGTCTGATCGTTATCCCAGGGGGCCAGGGCTAGCAGCTTGTCCTCGTCCTCCTCCTCCTCCTCCTCGTCACCCTCGTCGCTGGATGTGAGGTCTTCTGCCCCCATTTTGATGGGATCCGTCTCATCGAGATCAACCAGCGACAAGACCATGCCTTCATCCGGCAACAGGGTGACGGCACCCGCCGTCGTAGCCGCGGGCACTGCCTCCGTTTCCGAATCTTCGTCATCAAGCTTCTCTTCCTCCTTCTGTACTACCTCCTGGTAGTATGAGGACTCGGTGGCCGTGGCCAGTGTACTGCTCGTCGAGCCGCCTGACGCAACACCGGGTTCCATCTCCAGGCGCTTGATCTTCAGCGTGGCAGGCAGCCGCAAGTGGTGCCGCTCCAGTTGCTGCTTTAGATGCATCTGATGCTGCTGTTGCTGTCGCTCCTGCTCCTGGATTATCTTCTTCATCGGTAAACCGGTGGGTGACATGAAAAGCTTCTCCACGGTGGCGCACTTTTCATGGAAGCGATAGGCCACGGTTAGCTCGATGTGGCACTCCTGGCAGATCTTGTCCGGCCAAGACGTCATTTCTACGTAAGTGCTGCTGTCCAGCTGAAGGCCGGTGGAGTAGCGGATCTTGTCCAGAATTTTCATGTGCGGCGGCTCCAAGTCGTGGGCATGGACGGGGATGGTGCCGGACTTCTCCGTCAGGCAGCACAAGCAGGCCGTGGCCATGTCCAAGACGTGGGGTTCTTTGTTGTGTGGCATTGCTTGGATCAGGAGCTGAAGCTCTAGTTCCCCGGTTCCTTTAGCTTTTGCCAATTTCCAAAGACGACGCACACGACCTGAAAAAAATCAACAACTTGTGTTCCTTGGCGTTAGAGATGGGTGCTGTGCGTTTTTCGGTACCTCCCACGCAACTATCGGCTTCACAACAGTTTAACATTATGTTATGTTAATTATAAATAAAACAAAATGTAAATAAAATATAATTCATTCATATTAAACAAAAGATAAATAACTTGAAGTTCTTTTTTTTTGGATTTACACATGGATACATCGGGAATAAACGTCGCATTGGCTGCTATGACTTTGTGAGCAGTAATAACATAGACAGCGCAATGCTATTAGCTAGCTTTTCAATAACAGCATTTGGCTATTGAAAATAGATAGATATTCGTTTTTTGTTAACAATTGCTAGCCTCTGAATTTTTATATAATTAAAAATTTTCTAATATTATAATTCATAATAAACTAGAAAAACAAATTTAGCAATTTTAATTCCCCACACTATTCGATAGACGCTTAGCGCCTCTAGCAGCGTATACATTCGATGTTCGATAGGTCAAGTAATTCACGCGTCTTGATATCGATAAACCAATTCGAGTTCTTTTTGCTTATTTTTTCATCCGGCTGAAAAAATCTTGTTTTTTTTCGAATTAATTAAATAAACACCGGCAAAATGGACGTGCGCCCCAACCAGACCATCTACATCAACAACCTGAACGAAAAGATCAAGAAGGAGGAACTGAAGAAGTCGCTATACGCGATTTTCTCACAATTCGGCCAAATCCTCGACATTGTGGCACTGAAAACCCTGAAGATGCGCGGCCAGGCGTTCGTCATCTTCAAGGAGATCGGCAGCGCCTCGAATGCACTGCGCACGATGCAGGGCTTTCCCTTCTACGACAAGCCCATGCGCATTGCCTACTCCAAGTCGGATTCGGATCTGGTGGCCAAGCTGAAGGGTACGTTCAAGGAGCGTCCCAAGAAGATTAAGCCACCGAAGCCAACGGTGGGCGCCGATGACAAGAAGTGAGTGTTTTTAATGGCAGGAGCTTCTTATTTCTATAAAAATTAACTTATGTTTCTTCACAGGGACAAGAAAAAGAAGCCGACCAGCACAGAGAACTCGAACCCGAATACACAGACCGAACAGCCGCCCAACCAAATCCTCTTCCTCACCAATCTGCCCGAGGAGACCAACGAAATGATGCTGTCCATGCTGTTCAATCAGTTCCCAGGCTTCAAGGAGGTGCGCTTGGTGCCGAATCGTCACGACATCGCCTTTGTGGAGTTCACCACGGAGTTGCAGAGTAATGCCGCTAAGGAGGCGCTGCAGGGCTTCAAGATAACGCCGACGCACGCCATGAAGATCACCTTTGCCAAAAAGTGAGCTCCCGGACATACACAGGCTAAGTGTGTAGGGATCGGATGGGCTCGTTCGCTTTCCGGCGGTGTCTGCTTTCCCAGGCTTTTGGTGGCGAGCTAGTCCTTTTTTTTAAACGCTCCTAAGTTTAATCTATAGAATAAATCGATATATAACTCTACAAATGTGAGGAACACCTGGTTTTCAGTCCTATCTAAGAGAGTATTCGGGAAAGGCGATTCCCCTTTCACAAAAGCAATTGAGGAGGAGGGACATCTTTAATGGATTAACAGACTGTAGCTTTGTATTTATAATAAGGTAAATAATGTTCTGAAATGGGCCGCAGGATTTCCCGTATATATATCAATATATATATATATGTGTATAAACTTGTATGTGTCAGGTGTTAGGTGTCCTGTGTATATATAGGGATATCCTGTACCCAGCGCTGTACGGGCTTTGGCAGTGTCGTTAAACGGTGGCGGTAGCTTGGTGGCTTCTCCTTAGTTCTTTCCCTGATCCTGGCTCTCTATCTCCCCTTGGCCACCATATAAAATAGCCGAGTTCTGCTGCTGATCCTCTTCGATCGAGATTTCCTCATCGGCGGTGGCACCATCCACATCATTTTCGGCGATATGTTTATCCATGGACTTCTTTAGCTTATCCATGTTGGCGCCAATGATGGTATCCAGAACTTCACCCTCCTTGATCAGTATGAACGTTGGCATGCTGGTTATGTTAAAGTCCTCGGCGATATCTTCATTTTCATCGACATTCACTTTTAGGATCATTACGTGTTCGGAGTATTGATCAGCCAAGACGTTCAGCTTGGGAGCACAGACCTTACACGGTCCACACCAGTTGGCAAAGAAGTCCAAGATGACAATTTTTTTTAGGGCGCCGGAAATGCGCATGTCCAGCTCGGCCTTGTCTTTAACCAGGGACACCATTGTTCTTCTTACCTAAAAACCAACGAATTTAGGATTTATTTCTAAGGAGCAAAAGCTGGCTTACCGCGTGATAAGAGACACTGACAAAACTTGGCCTACGATTTCGCTGGGCAAGGCTGGCCACCAGAATTATTAGGCTTACTCGAGGTAAGGAAACGACAATATTTTGCGGAAAGTACAGAAAATTTCCAGGAAAAAACTGTATCGGGTGAGGCGACCAGTTGAAAAGAAAGTCTGAAAGGAAAATGAGACCAAAACGAATTTGACATTACCAAACAAAAAGGGCTAACTTGATTCCCAAACAGCTTTCGCACAGCACACTGCGTTTTTCAAATTGTCCCGGGCCCCAAGCAGTATGACCTTCGGTTGTGTTGCCTGGCCACACTGCCGCGGCGGACATTTTGCCCTGGAAACTAGGGCGGCCATTTTAAATTTTTTTAGTCAAAAGAGAGCCAAAGAGGAGAGGCAAGAAAAAAAGAGAGCTGGGAAAAAGCTAGCATTTGGCGGGAATTCCAGGATCCACCAACTGGGGGTAGGGTATATATGCCCCCAACACTGCCAGTTTCCCGTGCAAAAGCAACTCCGTAGCTCCCTTAAAATAATTAACATCCGTTGTTCCCGTTTCGTCGTGAAGTTCAGTCAAGTCAACCCAAAACCATGTCCGCCATACGCAGCATGAACGATTACTACAAGCGCGTGGAGGCTGCCGACAACAAGCTGATCGTGCTGGACTTCTACGCGACCTGGTGCGGTCCCTGCAAGGACATGAACCCCACGGTCAAGGCTCTGGCGAGAAAGTACGCCTCCAAGGCGGTGGTCCTTAAGGTCGACGTTGACAAGTATGACGAGCTGGCGGAGCGCTACAAGGTCCGCAGCATGCCGACCTTTGTCTTCCTGAGGAACAACCGGCGTGTGGCGTCCTTCGCCGGCGCCGACGAGGATAAGCTGACCACCATGATGGCCAAGCTGGTCAAGTAAGGGAAGTGAAGGCCGGTGCTTTGCGATTTTATTCAGTGTTGTATGTTTTATGTT
>JAEIIO010040629.1:0-13877 GCA_018874655.1 Drosophila diplacantha | reverse complement strand
TTCCCTTGAAATACTAGTCAAATTTACTTAAAATTTTCCCACTATAAATATAATGCTCATTAACATTAAAAAACTTTTCAAAAAATCTTTTTGTAAATAATGAATATAACGGTATGTTAAGAACCTTTCCACTTAAAGTATTTTTGGTATATTTCCCATACTGAATGATTTATGGTATTACGCTACGGTCACTCTTGTAAAAGCAAATGGTACATAAAAACGCGAATTATGTGAGTGAATGAATGATTCATGCCTTGTAAAGTCGCAACCAGGAGGTAAATCAAAGGGTTGGACGCCCACCTCCGTTAGCCCCGCTCCGGTAAAACTAATCTAATCTTGGCGAGCGCTGGCGTCACGTCGACTGCGCTGCCTCCGCTGAATACTCCAACCGAGTGCCAAGCCAAGCCGGGCGGCAGCAGAGCGTCTCTCAATCAGTAAATATTGGCCCGAAGACGCCGTCGGACGTCGCGATCCCCACAGCCAACCCAGTGAAACCCCCAAAACAAACACCATGGTGGCCCCCTCGAAGCTTAGCCAAGTGCTGAGCTACCAAAACTTCGTGCACGCCGTCTCTGGAGCCGCGGTGAGTTGAGTGCACACTTAAATATTTGCCGGTTAAAGGTCAAGATGGCACTGGGTAAATGCTAATTGACACCTCTCTTACAGGGCGGCTGCATCGCCATGAGCACATTCTATCCGCTGGATACGGTGCGTTCCCGCCTGCAGTGTAAGTTTCCTCTGAAAGATTGGGAGTGTCGTTCCCGCCGTTCCGCCTGTAACTAATCTTGGAAGACGACGTAGATAACGAAGCACGCTTTAATAGTACCTACTATATCTTTGGGCGAGTTCAAACTCCAGCGATTGGAAACTTTCTATTGATATGTTAAAGAGCCGCCGGGTCCAATCAGCTAATCCAATTTCATAGGTTCTGTATATAGAAAGGGGAAATCGATAGGATCTCTGGTTACTGTCGCAATGCAAGATTGTGTATATTTGCTTAGGAAAAAGGTTCAGTTTTTTAAAAAGATCCACAGAAGATACTCAGCACATATGTACATATTAATTTAATTTGATTACCTGATTAATTTAGTATTTCTCAAATCTGTAGTGTTTATGGTTCGAAGGGCAGTCTTTACATGCATTTATGCATCGTTTTCATTTGCTTACTGAAAGCAGAAGAAATTGTATTAAAAATGCATATAGTTTTCCAAAGGTGCAAGTCCACATTTGGACTTTGCCTCACGAAATTAAACAATCAGTCATTAACTTAAAAATACTTAAAACAAGAGTTTAAATTGACTTTAACTGTATGAACACTTCGTTGTGCTGCTAAACAACTGTATGTTTAGGTGTTTATGGTTATTACAAAGCAACATTATTAAATATAAAGTCTTATATTACTTATTCAATATTTCAGTACAAAAGAAAACAGATTATCATATGTTAACATTAAAAATGTTGAATACTTTTAAATATTATTGTTATTCTGATTTACTATCTCTGACAAGTTCCTTCTAAAGAGAGTTTACTTTACTCCCTAGGTTCAATGACAGAAATGGGATAATAATCATATTAGGAGGGTTCAAGGTCGGCCTAAACTCATTGCTAATTTTAGTATATGCGTGACAAATTGAATTAGCGTTTAAGTAACAGAAGTCACCACAGAGGCAGTTCCAGGCGCCACAGTCTCCAATTTTAAGACAAAATGTCCAACTCAAAAGCTAAAACTTTTTTATTTCCCTTTGCAGTGGAGGAAGCCGGCAAGGTGCGCAGCACTAAACAGGTTATCAAGGAGATAGTGCTGGGCGAGGGCTTTCAGTCCCTATACCGCGGACTAGGGCCCGTTCTCCAAAGCCTGTGCATCTCGAACTTTGTCTACTTCTACACATTCCACGCGCTGAAGGCGGTGGCTTCAGGCGGCTCTCCCGCTCAGCACAGCGCGTTCAAGGATCTACTCCTGGGCAGCATCGCCGGTATAATCAATGTGCTGACCACCACACCCTTTTGGGTGGTCAACACGCGTCTGCGCATGCGTAATGTGCCCGGAACCTCCGACGAAGTTAACAAGCACTACAAGAGCCTGCTGGAAGGCCTCCAGTATGTGGCAAAGACGGAGGGCATTGCCGGCCTCTGGTCGGGCACCATTCCCTCGCTAATGCTGGTTTCCAATCCCGCCCTGCAGTTCATGATGTACGAGCTTCTTAAGCGTAATCTAATGCGCTTCAACGGTGGTGAGATGAGCAGTCTGAGCTTCTTCTTTATCGGAGCAATTGCCAAGGCCTTCGCCACTGTGCTAACGTATCCGCTGCAGCTGGTGCAGACCAAGCAGCGCCACCGCAGCAAGGAGGCAGAAATAAAGCCGACGACTTCGTCCAATGCCAAGACGCCGAGCACGCTGGAGCTGATGATCAGCATTCTGCAGCACCAGGGCATTCGGGGGCTATTCCGCGGCCTGGAGGCTAAGATCCTGCAGACCGTGCTTACTGCCGCCCTCATGTTCATGGCCTACGAGAAGATCGCCGGAACCGTCGGCATACTGCTCAAGCGAAACTGATGATAGAGGCTCTAGCTCTAGTCTAGCCGTAGTTTTAATCACCAAAACCGTAACCATAAGCCGCAACGCATCACAGTCTGTCTAAGGACCTACGGCCAGCACAGAACACAAACGAAACCACTCCAAAGGTAGCCGCTAAGCGTAGATGGAATAAAGAAAAGGATAATTCTTAACAAATGGAACAAATAATAACTGAAGCGCTTTATTCATGATAGTCTGCACAGCAGACTGACTTGTCTGGGACTGCTTATTTTCTATTCTTTCTCCTGATACATCTAGGCCTCTTACTTGGTTTTGGCGTCCTCCGAAGGCTTCTCAGTCTCCATTCGCTTGGGACTCCTCAGACTTGAAATCCACGCCTCCAGGCTTTTCCTCCTTGGAGTCTTCTAAAGACTTCTCAGTGTTTTCTTCCTCCTTATCCTGGGGTTTCCCCTTCTCTTTACCATCTTCCGACAGCCTGGAAGCCTTGTTCTTGGCATCATCCAAGGACTTTTGCGACTTGGAA
This sequence comes from Drosophila diplacantha, assembly GCA_018874655.1. Taxonomy (NCBI): domain Eukaryota; kingdom Metazoa; phylum Arthropoda; class Insecta; order Diptera; family Drosophilidae; genus Drosophila; species Drosophila diplacantha. The sequence goes on along the minus strand of JAEIIO010040629.1, from coordinate 10,818 downwards.
TCCCCATCATTCGATTTCTTCTCGCTGGGATTGGCCAACTCGGCCAGATTGTACTTCTTGCTCTCCAAATAGTTGTCAATAACGCTGAGCAGGCAATATCCGCGTAGCACCTCTACTATAATAGATTTCTTAGCTTCCTTAAGGTCCACCTTGTTCCCGATGTTCTTGGAATTGACCAAATCGGCCAGCTGGTGGATAACCTCATCCCTTTTGATCTGCTGGTTGTAGCGGTGATTGAAGATGATCCCATAGCTGGTAGGTTCCTTGAGGAAGTGCTTGTCGAATAGTGTGCCTGCCGCATTGATAATGTCCGGCATATTGGCGCGGCAAACGGCTTCTATTGGCACCAAGCGCAGGACGAAGCGTGATTGCGATTTGCCGGTTGTTTGTATGTCATTGATTATGTGCTTTCCCAGCTCCACGGGATCATCGAGCAGTGTGCGAATGAACACGCAGTTGGTGGTGCCGGTGTCCATGTTCTGGAAGCGCACCTTGCGCTGCGACAGCGTCTCCCGGCATTTGGCTGCCGCTGCCTCCAGATCGTCGTCGTTTTCATCGTCGGTTGCAGCTCCTCCAGTCGGTTTCTCTGCTCCGTTAGCGTCCTTCTGCTCATCGTCCGGGTTCTTTTCCGGCTCGCTCTCCTGCTTTTCCGGGCCGTAGAGCAAATCTGCATAGTGATTCAACAGATTGTAGCACTCGCGCACGCATGCCTTCTCGTTAATGTTGCACGTGGCGAAGAAGCCGCGCTGGCCGGGCTGCAGCACCTGCCGCTTGGCATGGAAATACTTCTTCTTGTTTTGCTTGAACTTGGGGTTCGTCATCTTGGCTTTCTTAACAGAAGGTTCCATTAAATATGAATGTTTTACCGGCGTCGAATGGCAGTTTCCCAAGCAATGTTACCAAGCAGTTAAAAAATACCATTATTTAAAATGCGTGTCAAGGTAGCGTCAAAAGGGATTTTTAAATATACTTTTTGGTAGAGTTTACATTTATATGTCTATTAAAACGAATACAAACTTTATACAATACGAGTCTTATTAATTCTACTGGTCAGTAAAATTAAAATTAATAAAACTCAATTTTATTAAATACTCCTTTCCAGCTGAATGGTATATTCAGAACGCGACCACTTTCATGCCTTGGCCACACCTAACTGGCGTCATTCTTTTCGCCCCTGGGCACACTGTTTGCCTTTCGCACGCGTATTTTTCTAGCAATTTTGCGTGTAAATTTTGTTGTTAAATCACAGTAAAACAGCAGCAATCATGGCGCAGTTCGACCTAACACGCATCAACTGTCAATACCTGGACAGGCATCTTACCTTCCCGCTTCTGGAGTTCTTGTGCGGCAAGGAGGTTAGAAAATTTACCAGGCGGTGCTCCGCCAGCCGATGCCGTGTCACCACAGTAGAGCTTATGGGTTATATATGTTTTTTTTTGCATTGTTTCTGCGACAGATCTACAACCAGCCGGAGCTGCTAGAATACATCCTGGAGACGGTGAACAAGACGAACATGATTGATTACACGATGGACACCCGAAAGCGTCTTAATCTCAGCCAGGAGATGCCCGAGGAGCTGGTGCAGCGCAAGGCAGAGGTCCTGGCCACGCTCAAGCAGCTGCAGAACGAGGTGGCGCCGATCATGAAGGCCACCGACATCCTCAAGAACGGCGAGAGCATGAAGGACTCGAAGACGTTCGTCAATGCCTTGCAAAAGGACTACAACTTTAAGCTGGAGCACCTTGAAAGCGCCTACAAGCTGGCCAAGTATCTGTACGAGTGCGGCAACTACCAGGAGTCCACCTCGTACCTTTACTTCTGTCTGATTGTCATGTCGCCCAACGATAAGGTGAGTGTAGAGTATCTTATCCGACATAAAATAATCTGCGAAACTAACCTATCATACCCTTTTATTGCAGAACTATCTGAATGTGCTGTGGGGCAAGCTGGCTGCTGAGATCCTGACCCTCAACTGGAACACCGCCCTGGAGGATCTGACGCGTCTGCGCGATTACATCGACAGCGCCAACTTCAGCACCATCCAGGCCTTGCAGCAGCGCACCTGGCTGATCCACTGGTCGGTGCTGGTGTTCTTCAACCATCCAAAGGGCCGGGATCTCATCATCGAGATGTTCCTGTACAAGCCGCTGTATCTGAACGCCATCCAGACGATGTGCCCGCACATCATGCGCTATCTGGCCACCGCCGTTGTGATCAATCGCACCCGGCGCAATGCTCTCAAGGATCTGATCAAGGTGATCCAGCAGGAGTCGTATACGTACCGCGATCCCATCACCGAGTTCCTTGAGTGCCTCTACGTCAACTTCGACTTTGAGGGCGCGCGTCTGAAGCTGCACGAGTGCCAGACGGTGATCCTCAACGATTTCTTCATCGTCGCCTGCCTGAACGAGTTCGTGGAGGATGCCCGCCTGATGATCTTCGAGACGTTCTGCCGCATCCATCAGTGCATCACCATCAGCATGCTGGCCGATAAGCTCAACATGAAGCCCAACGAGGCCGAGTGCTGGATCGTCAACCTCATTCGCAATGCCCGGCTAAATGCGAAGATCGATTCGAAGCTGGGGCATGTGGTGATGGGCACCCAGCCGCTGAGCCCTTACCAGCAGCTGGTGGAGAAGATCGACTCGCTGTCGATGCGGTCGGAGCATTTGGCCGGTTTGATTGAGCGCAAGAGCAAGCAGAAGAACCAGGAGTCCATCGACTCGTGGAAGTACTATTAATCCAATCTGCAGACTTTTTATCCACAAACTAAGCTAAGACACTTTGTACCCTCCCAATGATTGCGCGCAGTCGAGCGAATAAACCAACATCTTCAGCCTTTCGCTCAAAAGCTGAAATTTTATTTCCATTGGAATCGATAAAGGCGGGAATTTTCAATTGCGCTAGCCTACAGAATGCAATAACGGTCCTAGTCTTACAAATAGCTGCTTGTACCTACGCGTCGGTGCTGGGTATAGCCCCCGGATCACACTATTAATTGCTACCGCTGTTTCTTCTGCTTGACCACCAGCCAAGATCGCACGGGCAGGTCCTGCAGATAGACGATCCACTTGCGCACTATGAGCAGCCACACAATGCCGTACACCACACAGAACGCGGACTCCAAGTAGTAACCATCGAAGGTTATTTCGCACTTGCCCTCCCCTGTCTCGCAGCTCTGCAGAAATATAAGTTTATTATTAGTAAAAGAAATATAATTGCTTCTCCGCCGCACTCACCTGCTGCTGTTCCTTGCCCTGACAGGTGTTGGCCGCATTATTGGAGCACTGCTTCCACGTGAGTACGTCCACCAGCCAGAGCACCACGGTGTTGGGCCAATTGCCTCCCAGGTTGCACAGCGTATTAAGGAACGTCATGTAGGTGCCGCCCACTGCTGGGTCCGAGATCTTGGCAAAGAAGGCCATGGCGGCCACGAACATGGAGTAGAGGAATACCTGGTAGCAGGCATAGTTGATCACCAACAAAACGTAATAGTAAACTGGCACTGTGCCCCCCTGGATGATGTAGGGCGTGGCATACGCAAATAAGGTGGCCACCGTCGCCATGATGAGGCGATAGGGAATGGCCTTCAGGTAAACGTCCATGGGTCGGGGGCCGTTTGTGTAGCGACCCACTGCAAGCGGCAGGATTAGCTGCAGCGGTACGAGGGGAATGGCTAGCAGGGCAAGTTTTTCCTTGGGCACGCCGGCATCGATCAGCTTTAGGCTGGTCACTGCATCAGAGGCCGCGAACGTAACCTTAACGGTGAGAAGGATTACGGCCAGGATCTGCACCGGTCGCATGCGAACCATATCCCACAGGATCTTGTAGCTCTGATGGATGTTCAGCTCGTGCTCCTCCGTGTACCGAGCGTCCATGTGGGCGTCCTCGATGTCGTTCTCCTTCTTGAAGATTGCCACGAGAGTGGTGGCCACCACGAAAGTAATGCCCCAGAACCAAAGGAAGCGCGGCAGCGTCACGAATCCCTCATCCATCGGCACATCTCGTAGGTATGTGTTGCAAAAGTCCTTTGACTCCAAAGCTATGAAGACCACGTAGCCAAGGAAGTAGCCAGCTGTCTGGCCAACACTGTTACAGGTGGAGGCATAGCCCACGTTGCAGCGCTTAAGCATTGTCAGCGCCCAGCCATCTACGGCAATGTCCTGGGTGGCGGCCAAGAAGTTCAGCAGGAAGAAGAGCAACGTCAGCAGCGGGACATTCGGCTCCGCGCCACTTCCGCCCAGCCAGCGGTCCACATGGAGCGACAAGAGCAGCATAAAGGCTCCCAGGAGGTACTGCACTGGCACCAGCCAAGATTTCCGGCGTCCAAAGCGGCGCACGTACAGCGAGTCCACAATCGGGGCCCACAGAAGCTTCAGGCTGAAGGGCCAATAGGCGAAGGAGAACTCCGCCTGCTGTTTGTAGCTCGCTCCTCGATTCTGGAGGAGCATGGGTATGGCGGCAATGAGGCCAATGGGTATGCCCTGAAGGATATACAGGAACAGCAAGATGGCTATATTCCTTCGGTCGCCGCGAATGTCGGGCTTTTGGTCTTCCTTGTCCTTGTGCGACTTTGAGGTGTCCTCGATGAGTAGCTCCTGATCGGCATCGCTGCCGGGCGCCTTTCGCCGTACCGCAGACATGCTAATGTGAATTAATATAGAGGCTACAGTATATATTTAATAGTATGAGGCCACCGTCGGCTGCTGCTCACCTGTTTTCCTAATCACTAAACAGGTAAAACGAAATAACAACAAATGTCCTCAGGTCCACGTCACTCAAGTGTCCAGCTCTTTTTGACCGCGTTGGATTTTTTGGAGGCTGCTATGATTCTTTATGGTATTTCTGGTAAAAAAAAAACTACTCTGTTTCTGCGCCAGCGCTTTCTAAACTAATCTATTTTTCGTGAGGGCTTAATTTTTTAATTTCGTGGCATAGGTTTTTGTTGACGTCCAAGCACGAAAATTAATTTATGGCAAATTCATTGCCCCCAAAGCTTAAGCACGACTGGCCACACTAGTGAAGTTGGCGGTCTGAGCGTAAAATATTTAAAATGTATTTGGAAAAGCGATTTTCCTATTATGACTTTCCATTACTATTTTTAAAATATAACATTTTTATAATATCGCCATATTTAATTAATATTTTGTTGCAAATTTATACACATCTTATTAAAACCTCAACGGCGACTGGCTACACTTTTTACGCTGGCGGGTTGCATATAAAAAGTTTAAAATTCAACTGGCAGAGGATGAGTTCGTTATTTTTAGCTATACTTTCATTTGTTAAGCCGGGCAGAAATATATGCGCGTATACACACAAGCTGCTGGTTGACTTTCCGGGAACAGATAAGATACATCGCAATACTGAAAAGCCACACAACGGCGGTTAAAAAAATAGGTTCGTGCTGGAGAAATACTCCAAAAATAATTACCAAATGATTTTCTTATTTAAAGTGTAACTTAAAAATGGTTTTAAAAACTAATATAGTTAAGATTCTTTCACCTTGTAGCTTTAGCTCATTTAGCTTAAAGAATTTTAAAACTTTTTGCAACTTATATACATATATAAAAGTTAAGAACATTTTAAAGTCACCGCCACAGTGCTTTCCAAATATATACACATATCAGCATGTAGATAATATTCAACGGTTGCTCCCTTTACCCAAAACAACAACAACATCGATTGTTTTGCAGCTTTTGTTTTAATAATAAAGTGAATTACTGAGAGCATTTTACTTGCTTGCTGGGCGAACACATTCAGATGTTTCAATTATAATTAAAAGTAATTACTGATACAGGCTCCACACACACACAGAACCACAGACGGGCATGTTGGATGCTGGCCGGCATCTCGAATAACAATTTCAATTTCCAAATACATACGTTTTCAATAATAATAGACTCGAAACTGGTTTCGGAACGCTCTTCTCTCTTCCAGAGGGAAGAAGGCAATGTTTGTGACCGTTTTGTTTTCATAGCTTAGCTTAAATTCTAATTAAGTGTTCAATTGAAACTCTGATGCTGCTGCTGCTGTTGGCTGGCTGGATGGCAGGCCTGTTATTCTATATTCTATTAAGATCTCTGTACTGGTCGGCTGGCTGGCTGGCTGGCTGGCTTCCTGGCGGCTGCTTTCGTTTACATTCATGGTTATTGTTTCGTTCTCTGTTTACCTTCCATTTCTCCTCCCGGGTGGCGTGCTCCAGTTCAATTAAATTTCGTGGAAGGCCGTTTAGCTTTTAACTGCTCGCTTTTCCGCTCCCTTTGCCTCATTCCCGCTCCTGCTACAGCTTTACTTGGCGGGCGATGAGCCAAAGACCGGCTCCTCCCACTTGTGGTGCACCTCGGGCGTTAGGTTGCTAATCTGCACGTGCACTGCCTGGTGTTTCTCGTACTTGGGTGGAATGGCGCATAGACGGTATTTGACCTCGTCCCCGGGCATGGGTACATATTCACCTTCGATGCTGCAAAACGATTGTATGTACATTTTTTAGGAAAGGTCTCGAATATGCATTATTCATCAACTTACTCGGAAACATGGCAGAATACGTCCTCGCCACCGCCGCTGGGTGTAATGAAGCCATGTCCCTTGCTGCGGCTAAAGGATTTCACAATTCCGGTCACCACCGGATTTTCCAGGGCCCGAGCGGACCTACATTTTTTTGTGGGATTTTTTTTGCGTTGGCGCGTTTGGGTTTTTAGCAGCGTTTAATGCGGAAAGGGAGAAGCAGGAAGTGGCAATTAAATCAATGTCAGAAGATGGGAGTAGTAGAGGTTACATTTTAGAAGGGGTCTAATATTTTAAAAAGGATTTTTCATTTTTAATTCGAATTTTAAGCACATACAAAAATTTGTTTGTTTATAATAAGAAATAAATATAATTTATTTTATGAAGTTTTTTATCCAAACATAAAACAAATATATACATTTTTTAAAAGGTTTAAGATTCCGAAATGCATAGAATGCAAAGAAGGGAGTGTGGCCCCCGTAAACCCCCCTAAGAAGGCCTCTGTAATAGGGCATAGTGTTGTTTTGGCAAGGACATGATTGGTAGATGGAGGGGGTGGCAGGAAGGGAAAGGCATAGCCAAAGGAGGTGTAGGACTTACGTCGAGGCCGTGCGTGTGCGCCGCGTGATGATGGGACTGGGCAGCTGCAGCGTGGCATTGGGGCTGTGGCTGTTGTGGTGGAAGACCGGCGGCTTGGCGGTCAGCAGCTTCTCGGGCGTCCTTGGCTCGGCCATGGCTTTCTCGGTTCTAGCGTTCTTGCCTCTCTTTCGCTCTGCTATAGCAGTTAGTCGGTCAGTGGAAGCGGCTTTTGCGTGTGTGTGTGGCGTCGCTGTCGCCCGTGTGGCCGTATGCGTGTGTGACTGAGTGGACGGCAAACAGCCAAGTCTGTCGAGTTCAAGGCCACGGGGTAGGCGGCGGGTTAGTCAGCCAGCAAATTGCGTTGCGCTAATTTCACCTTTACGATGTAGCTTACCGCGAACTTCACGCACCTCTCAGACAATTAACACCTCGATTTTAAAAGCTTTCTCCCTCTCGCTTCGGCTGCTGGATCGAACAGAACGTACACCCACACTGATGAAACTTTTTGCCGCAAGTACGAAATGCCGGTCACTTGAGTTTTTTTTCTCTGCAAAAGTAGCTATTTGAGCTGCAGCTTTTATTCGCCTGGGAATTATAAATTTTCTGTAATTTTTTCAGACAGTATTTGTTAATATTTTCTACGCGCTTTTTCCAGGATTTAAGTTTTTTCTTCAAATGGCGGCGATTCAGCAATTCGCGTCGAGTGATTCCGAATGACCGCTTGCCAAAGTCGTAAAGATACCGCAATTCATTCGTCAAAATGACTGGTACTCGATTTTTTTATACCAAAACCACGGTATCCAGACAGAAGAAAACTTTTCCAAAGCAGTGAGAGAGAGAGCGAGTGGCAAATAGTTTGGAACAGCTTGTCTCCGAGTGCGGTATCCAGTTCAGATTAGAAAATACTAGAAACGTGCAGGCGTTAGGAGGTTATTTGAGGGCGCAAGATAAAATTTAAATAAATCAGACTGCCCACGATGTTTTCCTCTCGGTCTCGGACAATTATTATTCTAAAACAAATCATCAAAATATGATTGTGTCTGTTGTTTCAAAGTATGGCCGCATCATTGGTGGCCGCCTACTTCAAAAGAATAAACATTTTTTCCCTGCGTAAGAAATAGAAGAACTGGATACCGTGCTAAACTCACAAACTCTAACAGCTGCTTTTAATGAGATAATTTAGTTGTATATGTATCAGAACTGACTACCATATACTTATTAAGGATAATAAAGCTTGTTGTTGAGACTGTATTTTTATATATTCAAGGTGTTAAATGTCGATATTCCTTGTAGCCACTCACGTCGCTCACGCGACTTATGTAGTTCACCTCTAGAAATCTGTAGAAATTGAAAGTTCAGCGTCTTCAAAGAAATTAAAGAAATTCAAACAAAAACCAAGTGATCCCGCATATTCTCTACATGTAATCACCTAACGGTTCAATGATTAGCGATACCGAGAGCGAAGGCGGTGAGATCTTGGATGTCTTTGATCCCGAAACTGACTCCGCGGAAAGCAGGGACTCAGATCAGCCTGTGATGCGCAGGCAGAGATGGCAGCGAATTGTTACGCAGCCCGAGTTGCTGGATGTGGAGGACGATGTTCGACTAATTCCGCATGTTCTCGGCGGCTATGTGAATGGGGAGGGAGATTACATTAATCCGGATGGTGATGGGGAATCGAACGAGGAAGCAGAGCCAGCCGAGCCTCCAGGTGCTGAAGTGGGAGCAATGAGAGCAAGGGTCTATCGGGTAGTTGTACCCCGCGATTACGGTTTGATGATTCACGTACCTCAACACCCTGATCCAAATCAGGAGCATCCCGACGAAAATCTGGATGTACAGGATGAGCTAGACGAGCCTGTTATCGACCAGGAAGAACAGGACCAGCCACCACAACCTGATGGCGATGAGGGTGCACCTCTCTTGGTTCCTGGAATTCAGGCCAGCATGGTAGATCTGCCACCGCAGCCCAGTCCACCAACCACTTCCCGGCGGTCTGTAGGCCGGGAGTCTGCTGTGATATCACTGGACACTCCGTCGCCACCAAAGAAACGCAAGCGCGGCTCTCCCGCATCCGATACTAGCTCTAAAAAGACGTCCCCGGAGGCAAAACTTGCATGTCTGGACGAGGACGAGGACGATGGCATGACCTGTCCCATTTGCCTGGAATCCTGGGAGATGAGTGGTGAGCACCGACTGGTCTCCCTGCGTTGCGGTCATCTTTATGGCGAGTCCTGCATCCGTCGTTGGCTGAACGAAAGCCAGCGTCAATCGTCTGTTAAGGTGTGCCCGCAGTGTAAGACAAAAGCAACATATCGTGACATCCGTAAATTGTACGCCAAGAAAATTCAAATGCTGGACACGGAAATTAAGGAGCAGCTGGAGGCGGAGCGTCGACGCAACCAAGAACTGACTACGGAGCTGGCCACGTCGAAGCTGTGCAACGCACTTGCTTCGGAGAAGCTGGTTAAATTGCAGGTTCACTGCGATCGCTTGAAGGAACTGGTTAGAGCGGGTGGCAGTCGTGGAGCCTTCGCGGAGGATGCATCCAGCAACTGTGGCCAGAAGAGCGTGCACCAGCTGGCTTACCATCGCCTCTACATGGAGAAGAACTTTGAGATCACTCGTGAAGCGGGCTGTCGGGTGCTGCTCTACTCCGCCAAGCACTCGGTGCTGGTGGCCTCGCAGAAGAGTGCCCAGAATCTGTTTCCCGGCTACGGAGTACGCTTCATAGATCCGTCTAGCTTTAAGCCATTGCACTTTCTGCATACCTCGGCCTTGATGATCAGGGATGTGGCATTCAGCGAGTCGCAGCATCTACTCACGGTGGCCAGCCGGGAGCCAAAGATCAAACTGTTCGATATCCGATCGCGTCTATGCTCTTCTATGTTCACGGCCCACGACAAGTTGCTGTGGTCGTGCGCTTTGGATCGCAACGAGCGTGAGCATTTCCTCTACGCCGGCGACATGCGAGGAGGAGTCTACATATATGACCTGCGCTTTCCGGAGAACATTCTCTGCGAGTTCCAATCAAATGGTGAGTTTTAAAGCGCGAGTCCCCTTTGTCAACCCCTAATATACATTCAACGTTTATAGAGAACTTTAGTCCTGTGATACACATAGTTACTGTGCCACCGAATAAGACTTTTACCAGCGGCGGCTTTCTGGTCTGCCAGCTGACAGCCCTCACATTCTACGAGTACGCGGCGGCCAACGACACGGCCGTGCCCACCCGGCTAAACGTGGAGGGCCCATTTATGTCCATGCAATACGATGCCGTGCAGGAAACGCTGCTCATTTCAGTTAGAAGCAATCCAAATATACCCCACTCCCGCTTCATACTCGCCCAGCTGGATAAGATTGACCATACGCCAGTGCTGAAGGTCAAGGCCACCATTTATGGCTCCAAGTGCACACCCGTAATAACACGACCCACGCAACTGGGCGTCGAGGATAACACATTGGTTTTGGGCTACCTGCAGGACAAGAAGGTGCTGATGATGCACGATGTGCGGCGCGAGGAGCGTGTCCAGACGATGCCCGTGAACGAGGTGATCTATGACATTTGCCCGGTGGCCACTCAGGCTGGATCCTATCTGGCCGCCCTCACCGACAACAAATGTCGCGTCTACAAGGTGAATAGTTCCAAGCGATGAGAGCTGCCATCCTAGCCAAGTTAAGATAGAATAACTGATCGCCTATGCAGAATCTAAGTATTACATTTATAATTTT
>JAEIIO010040572.1:0-11175 GCA_018874655.1 Drosophila diplacantha | reverse complement strand
TCTGAAAATTTTTTCTTAAATTTCCGTCGTGCAAATATGCATAATCACTGTCCCTCTAATCATTCCCTCTGCCCATTTGCGACTTGGTTCGCCCACTGTTCCAGATAACTTTACTGCCCACGCATACCAACTCGGATCAAAGCACTTTAATCTAGTCGCCATTGTTTGCTCCAAGCATAGTGTAGTGCGCGTGTGTGTGTATAGTACTTTCTTATCGTCAGCGACTGCCGCCCCTCCAGCCACATCCCTATTCCAGATTCCAGCCCATCCCGTTCCAGAGAGCATAAAGAAAACGGGAGTATATCAGTTACAGTAAACAATTGGCGAGGTTAAATTGTCAATTGTGAACGAACAACAGAGAAAACATTTGCACCGATTCCAGCCAGTCAATGAAGCCGCAACAGCTGTTGCCATTACCGATTCATATAATATTTACTTAATATTTTTGAAATACAAAAGAAATTGGGGCAACTGGAAATACTCTTCGCAAAAGGGGTGTCCCACTACGTATTCCCTGATGCCTGAATTAATGTTTGTAAACCGATAAATGTGCCATAAATTATTATTTACTTTCCGGAAATCTGAAACCAGAATTATTATAAGCTTTAAATAAAGGCAACTGAAAGCCTGTTCAAGGGTTTACGACAAAAATCTGATTATGTTAAGCGGAGTGTGCAGTTTTAACTTCATCGAATCCGCCAGTTGTGGGCGTTGCTGGGTGGAAAATAAACCGCAACAGGTGCGATGGCACTAGGTGATAAACGAATCCATCCCCAGGTGCGCTAGACAGTTATGCGGAGTTCAAGCTCGCATTATTGCACAACACTTGTCGCACTTGTGGAATGCATTGGAATGATAAACGGAACAAGTTCCCATAATCCTGAACTACCGGACACTTGTGGAATGCATGGGAATGCTATATGGGTTTGGTTTCCATAATTGGAATATGTGGAAAGCATACCAGGATACGCATCGAGGATTATTAACTGGAACTCACCCCTCTTTGTCAGCAGTGTAACCGAGGCAGAGGTCACGCCCTTGATCTTCAGCACATGACTCTCGATCTTGTTGACGCAGGAGGCACAGGTCATGCCCATTATCTCCAGCTCCACCTCAGCCTCGCCGTTATCAGGCTCGTCGATGAGCTCCGTGGGAAAGCCCAGCTCAGTGATGGACTTGGCTATGTTCTCCGCCGTCAGGACATTGGCATTGTACTTGACCTCCGCTTTGGCGGCCAGCAGGGCGACCAGTATGCTGTCCAGGCCATAGATCTTCTTGCAGTGCTTCTCGATGGCGGCCACACAGCTGGCACAGGTCATCCCTCGAATGTGCAGGAAACACTTGGTCAGCAGCTCCTGTTCCACGGGTATGGCCACAGCGTTACCATTCTGCTGGACGGGATCGGGACTCTTTCGTGGTGATCTTCTACTAGGCGGCGACCTGGGGCTATTGTGGGTGGATTGTGTCGCTGAGGTTGTTGTTTGCACCGACGCCTCGAAGCCCATGTCGTCGATGAGCTCGGCTATCTGGTCGGGTGTTAACTGGGCGGGATCGTACTGGACGCGGGCGTTCTTGGCGGCCAGCTGCACCGCGATGCCGAGGATGCCGGGCTTTGTGCCAATATTTCCCTCAATGTTGCGCACGCACGACTGGCAGGTCATGCCAACCACCCGGATGTTGGTCCACAAGCCGCCACCGCCGCCACCGGCGTCGCTCGTTCGCCTGTCCTGTTCCTGTTCTGTCTGCTCTCCGGTATAGCTGCACTCGAAGCCCATGTCGTCGATATCACTGGCTATCCGGGCGGGATCGGTCTGGTGTGGATCGTAGTCAAAGTAGCCCGCCTGCTCCTCCAGCAGGACACGGACGCCCAGCACACCAGACTTCTGGCCGATATGCTCCTGGATGTTGCGCACACAGGACTGACAGGTCATGCCCACAATGGGCAGGCGCACCGTCGTGGCCATCTTCGCTCCCAGTTCACTAGCCGCCATCCTGCAACCGCTGATGCATGCGTGCGTGTATCGCTTTTGGCCAAAAAACAAACTGCAAGCGAATCGAATGGAGTTGGAATTGATTTTGAATTTTGAACAATTGAGACTTGAATTTCTTGTCCCCCCACTCGGATCCGGGAACTCGGGAACTCGGTATCGGTATCACTCTCGCTATCGCTTTGTTTCACTCCCGCACCGAGGTATGTATTGTATTACAAAAACAAAACTATAAACTTTGGTATTACGAAAACTAATTTTGTTGCTTCTTGGTGTGTGGTTCAGTTCGATTCGCTCGGGTGTTGCGTGTGTTGTGCCAAGGCGGAGGGCTCCTGCGATGCTTTTCAATTTCCCAAACTTCACACGAAACTCACAAAATCGCGACGCGGCCCGTCCGTTGTGGTGTGTGCGGGATTTGTTTAATTTTCCAATTAGCAGGCAACAGCTGCTGCTCTCGTCATTGTTCCCGTTCGCACGGCTCCAGCCTCGATATCTGTTTTTGCTTTGCGTGCGAGCAGCAGCTGGTTATCGATATGGCCTGCGGTCGATTTTTTTTGTTTCCAATGGTTAAAAGTATCGTATACATTCAGATAGTTTTTTTTTTGTTTTGCAGTAAATGCAACTCTGCCTGCTGCGGTCACACTGTTTGGCGGTCTTTCTTGTTTACTGCATTTCATCTTCTGGCGAAACTAGCAAATTTTGGCAGACATCAAAAATAAACTATGGAAGCCTTTGATCCTCGCTCAATCATCAATGGCGGCATGCTGAAGCAGTTTTCCGGCCAGACGGTGAGCATAATGGTGTGCGTGGAGAGCGTGGCCGGGACCACTTTGCTGGCCAATTCCACGGACAAGCACAAGCTGCGCATCAATCTGCCGGGCGAACTGGACGCCGCCCAAGGAGCCTGGGTGGAGGTGATCGGAGTGCCGCATGGCGCCGACACCCTCAGGGCCAAAGAGGTAATGTAGCTGTCTGGTTCAGCTGGGAATCATCTTCTAAATTTTCCTTCCGCATCCTCAACTTGCAGGTCATAGAGTTTGGCGGCGAGAACATCGATTTCGATACGGATGGCTACAATGGGATGGCCCGCCTCATCAACAATGTGAAGGGCTTCTATCGCAGCGGCTAGTGGAGCATTTTCTCTGGTTTAGGCTTAGGAATAAGGCTATTATTGTAAGCTTCTTATTTTCCACCTTTTTTTTTTGCTTTGCCTTTCAAAATATCGTTCTGCGAACTGAAATTGTTAGCATTGGTTTATTGTTTTAATGGCCATTAATGTGAAATTCAATCAGCAACTTAAAACTTCCTTGCTGGAGTAGCAGGAAATCGAAATAAACCCGAAACAATACCAGATTTCTTGTTTTTAATTTGTTACTCTCACAATTTGTTGCTGTATATAATATATATAGATTGGTTGGTATAAAAAGGCTAACTAACTATAAACCATTAAACAGTTGAACAATTAACAGAGGGCTAGCCGGCTGACGAGATGTTGGTGCGGTTAACGCAGGGATGGTCCAGTTCCAGGGCTATTGCAGCACCGCCGCATTGGCCACCACGCTGGGATTGTTGACCACCTCGCCCAGCGAGTCCAGCACCTCCTTCCTGTAGTCATCGAACTCTCCGTCAATCTCGTTGATCGTCTGATCCTCGATCACGTATAGGGTGCAGCCAGTTTCACGGATCAGGCGCTCGTCGTGAGAGACAATGATGACGCCGCCCTCGTACTCATTGATGGCCTCCGCCAAGGCATCAATGCTCTCGATATCCAGGTTGTTGGTGGGCTCATCAAGGATGAGCACATCGGGTGCACTCAGGCAGAGTTCGGCAAGGGCAACGCGCGCCTTCTGGCCACCGGACAGATCCTTCATCTTGATGGTGTGCGCATGACTGACCAGACCAAAGGAGCCCAGAGCCTTGCGCGCCTTCTCGTGCGGCAGGTTGAACAGACGCTGCAGATACTCCGCAGCCGATTCCTCGGCCGTCAGATGCTCGCCAGAGTGCTGATCGAAGCGGCCAACGTGCAGGCGATGGTTCTTGCGCTGCTCACCCACCTGGGGCTCCAATTCGCCGAGCAGGAGCTTGAGGAACGTGGACTTGCCCACACCGTTGGGCCCCACGATGGCCACGCGACTGGTGAGGTCAATGCCGAAGTCAGCCTTGATGAAGAGCGGCTTTTGGCCGGCAAAGGCGAAGGTAACGTTGTGGACACCCAGAATGGGTGGCTGGAGTTGCGATGGCTCCGGGAAACGGAACTTGACGATATACTCCTTGGGCCGGGCAAGGAGCTCCTGGGGGCCATCGTCCTCGTCCTGTTTCTGCTGCTTGGTCTTGTTCTTCTCCTGCTTTCGAGTGAGCGATTCCTTCTGCTTCTTCTCCGCCGCCTTCTTCGACTGTCCATGGGCCTTGAGCTCGCGCAGACGCTTCTCCTGCTTCTCGTACTCCTTGATCATCTCGCGACGCTTCTGCACGTACATCTTCTTGAACATGGAGTAGTTGCCCTTGTAGTACTGCAGCTTCTTCTGATCGAGATGGATGATCTCGTTGCAGACGTTGTCGAGGAAACTCTGGTCGTGGGACACGATCAGCAGCGTCTTCTTCCAGCCCTGCAGATAGTTATCCAGCCAGATGACAGCGTTCAGGTCCAAATGATTCGTCGGCTCGTCAAGCATGAGGAGCGTGGGCTCCAGATACAGGGCCCTGGCCAGCGAGACACGCATGCGCCAGCCACCGGAGAATTTGTTGGTGGGTCTGTCCTGCATCTCCTTGCTAAAACCGAGACCGGCCAGGATTCTCCTAGCCCTGGCCTCCGCCGAGTAGGCGCCAATGGCCTTGAGCTCAGCAAAAGTGTCGTTTAGCTCCTCCTGGACCGTCAGGTCACCGGCAGCAAACTGCTTCTCCAGGTCATCGGCCTTTTTCAGCATATTGGTGCGACGCACGTCCGCCTCGAGGATCGTTTCAATGGCCGTCTTGTCGGTGGCCACCACTTCCTGTTCGCAGAGCAGCACATCGATGTTGGGCGGTATGGCGAAGGCACGGGTGGCAATGTGACGGAGCAGGGTGGTCTTGCCATGTCCGTTGGGTCCAACCAGGCCATAGCGACGGCCGTGGGCAATCAGTAGGTTGGCGTTTACAAACAGATCGTTGCCTTAGGGGGGAACGTGCGTGAATGTGAGGAAACAACAGCAAGAAAATTGCCTGAGAATGACTCACCCTTGGCTGAGATGGTGAAATTCTCAATCTTGATGTCCACGGCATGCTCCAAGGCGGCCTGCTGGCCGGCGGTCTTCTGCACTTGCGACATGGTGAAGTTATTGTCTAGATCGGAGTGCCCGGCACCGCCCTTCTTGGTCATCAACTCCATTTGGCGCTCGTACTCCTGCTGTTTCTTTTGCTTCTTCTTTTCCTTGTGGGTGAGCTTCTTCTCCTTGGCCTCCTTGCTGGACTCCTCGGACTTGGGATCGTCATCGGGTTCGGGCTCGGCTTCTGGTTCCTCCTCGGGCTGGACTACTTCTGCTTTCGGTTCAGGAGCTGGTGGAGACTTCTCCTTGAGCGTCACGGCGGCCACCTGCTCGCTGAGCGCTTCCTCAGCCTTTTGCTCCTCCACCTCCTTCTCGGGCTGCTCATCGTCCTCTGGCTCTGGCTCTGGCTCGGGCTCGGGCTCATTCTCATCCTCGCTGACGGCGAATTTCTCCTTCTGCTTCTGCTTTTTGTTGGATTTCTTGGCAGCGGGCTTAATCGGTAGTTGCTCCTCCTCCTCGGCGTCATCCTGATCCTCTTCGAGGTCCAGCTCCTCATCCTCGTCGTCGCTCATGGCGAATTTGTTCTTTTGCTGCTGCGCCTGCTTCTTCTTGGACTTTTTGGAGGCGGGCTTGGCAGCTATCACCGCCGGCAGTTCCTCCTCATCCTCGGCCTCCTCGAGATCCAACTCTGGTTCGTCCTCATCAGAGAAATCATCGTTCTTCTTTTTATTCTTCTTGTTTTTCTTGCTGGGCGGCGGCTGCTTTTTGCCAGCCGGCTTGGCCTGCGGCGGTTCCTCCTCATCCTCATCCTTGTCGACGGCCTGAGCCTTCACGGCCTTTTCATCGTCATCGCTCCAGTCATCGTTTTTCCTGCCCTTCTTCCCCTTCTTGGGTTGTTTCTTCGACTGTTGTTGCTTGCTCTGGGTGGAGGAGGCAATGCTCTCCAGGTCGTCGGCATCCCGGCCCTTCTGCGGTGCAAAATCATCATCACTGGAGTCGCCGCCACCGCCTCGCTTTCCCTTCTTTCCGCCACCCTTCTTGTTCGGCGCCTTCTTCTCCTGCGTCACCACTTTCTCCAACTGCTCGTCATCGTCGTTGTCGTCGAAGCGTTCCTTCTTTTTACCCTTAGCCTTGGACATTTCTGAAGGAGAAGCCACTTAGATGTTGTAGCACGTGGCATGGACGCATATATACCCTGTAAACTCACCGGATTCGATCACAGATTTATCCTGTTTCGCAGCTTTCGACTTCACGTGCACAGCTGGCAGATTCCTGCTACTCTCGGGAAAACTCTTCCCTGGTTGGCTGGTCACACTATACTTCGTTGCAAATTGCCACAAACAGATGATCACGCACGCGATGTGATCGATACGTTGCGAATTATCGAAAGCAAATCGAGATTGAAAAAAATAATATGGAAATTTGGGAAACCAAATTTTTTCCAAAGCAAAGTGAATGCCAATTAAACTTTTTAAAGAAGGCTGAACGAAAAATCTGTGCCGCACAAAAGTAGTACGCTTTTAGTTAGATTTATGCCTTAATAATATAGGTTTATAATAGTAAAATATTAAAATCTAGTCTTAATTTATTGAATCTTCTGTAAATGTTAATCTTTATTTTTTAATTTTCCTGCGGGGCTGCTACCGCGTTGAATTCAAATCGAAAATAAAGGGTGGCAAGTGCTTTGCGAAAATAATGCAAAACGGAGATTGGTTGCCACTTGCCAACACTGGCTCGACCTCTTTCAGCACTGCAACGGTGGCGGCGCACTTTCCAGCACTACCATGGCCATAGAGCTACATAATTGTTTATTAAACAATTAATCACTTAATATAAACAAAAACCAGTGCAAACAGTGAGTGCGATGTAAAGAATCGGTAGTCGTTGCCAATCAGTGCAAGCGAGTTACCTCACAGCAGTAGAAAAACACACACAACAACTGCAATAACAACAACATCACAGCAGAGCTAAGCCACCAACAAAAACAATCATAATAACAGCAACAACAACAACAACAACAATAACACGTAAAACCAACCACAACGCAAAGGAGATTGAGATTCGCAACGCAATCAAAAAAAAAAAAAAAAACAGAAAAAACGGCAAAGAAAATATACAAGGCGAAACGCATAAGTAAATAAAAGGAAAAAGAGTAATAATAGTACTAATAAAGCGAGGAGCAAGTGGAAAAGTACGAAGGCGAAAAAGAGAAAACATATGTACGTTGCGTGAGAGTGACGTGTGTGTGCGAGTGTGTGTGTTGCCCCCAGTGTGCGTGTGTGTGTGTGCTTGCGTGCGTGAGCGAGAGGGGGCGAGGAGCATAAGCGGAGACCTTGAAAACTTTAAAAGCAGCAAAAACAAAAAAACACATCAAAAAATATTTTTTTAATAAAATATTAAGCGGCTAAGAGAAGCGACAAAGGCGAACGGAGCACTGGCGCGGGGGGAGTAACCTCTGTTATGGAGAGTGACGACTTCCATTTACCGCAAGGCGCCAATTGATTTCCACGAAGAGAGCGACAGCGAGAGAGCGAGTTGCTGGCGAGGATTACGCCAGAGAAGAAGAGTCGCCCAAGCGCCCAGCTAGCCCCCAGCAATGGCAGCAACCGAAACGGCCGCCGTGGACGTGGTGGGGGGCTCCGGAGCGGGCTCCTCCTCGGCGGAGGCGGCCAACGGGCGGGAAGCCCGCAATCTGGCCGAGAAGCAGCGACGCGACAAGCTGAACGCCAGCATCCAGGAGCTGGCCACCATGGTGCCGCATGCGGCGGAATCTTCAAGGCGCCTGGACAAGACCGCCGTCCTTAGGTTCGCCACGCACGGCCTGCGCCTGCAGTATGTCTTTGGCAAGTCCGCCTCGCGTCGGCGCCGAAAACTTGGCCTTAAGGGTTGCTCCACCTCCTCCTCCTCCGCCTCCGCCTCCGCCTCTGCATCCGCCACAGAGCTGCCCACTATCCAGAATCCCAGCCTGCATCTCACGGACACACTGCTGCAGCTGCTGGACAGCTGCTTCATCACGCTCACCTGCAGCGGCCAGATTGTGCTGGTCTCCTCGAGCGTCGAGCAGTTGCTGGGCCACTGTCAGTCCGATCTGTATGGCCAGAATCTGCTGCAGATCACCCATCCCGACGACCAGGCCCTGTTACGGCAGCAGCTCATACCCAGGGACATAGAGACACTGTTCTACCAGCAGCAGCAGCAGCAGCAGCAACACCAGCAGCAGCAGCAGCACACCCCCCAGCAGCACTCCACCTCCACTTCGGCCTCTGCCTCGGGCAGCGATCTGGAGGAGGAGGACATGGAGCGAGAAGAAGAACACCAACAGCAGCAGCAGCAGCAGCAGGAGCAGGAGGATGAGGACGAGGACCGGCTAGGCGAGGATCCCTACAACCGACGCACGCCCAGTCCGCGCAGCATAGCCCATCTGGCGGCGATCGATGAACGCCTGCGTGCCGATCGCCGCTGCTTCACCGTGCGCCTGGCCCGCGCCTCCACGCGAGCGGAGGCCACACGGCACTACGAGCTGGTGAAGATCGACGGCTGCTTTCGACGCAGCGACTCCTCGCTAACCGGCGGTGCAGCTGCCAACTATCCGATTGTCTCTCAGCTGATTCGGCGTTCGAGGAACAACAATATGCTGGCCGCTGCTGCTGCTGCGGCGGCGGCCGAAGCGGCGACAGTACCGCCGCCGCAGCACGATGCCATTGCGCAGGCGGCACTGCATGGCATCAGTGGGAATGACATCGTCCTGGTGGCCATGGCCCGGGTGCTGCGCGAGGAACGATCCGTGGAGGAGGCGGCAGAGGTGAACGGCTTGACCTTCTATCGGCAGCCAGAGCCCTACCAATTGGAGTACAAGACAAGGCATCTAATCGACGGCAGCATCATTGACTGTGATCAGCGAATCGGCCTGGTGGCCGGCTACATGAAGGATGAGGTGGGTGTAGCCAAGCCCCCTCTGCTATCCTTATGATTAATCAAGCTTTCCCCACATCTTCTAGGTGCGCAATCTCAGTCCCTTCTGCTTCATGCACCTGGACGACGTTCGCTGGGTAATCGTGGCCCTGCGCCAGATGTACGACTGTAACAGCGACTATGGCGAGAGCTGCTACCGGCTGCTGTCCCGGAACGGTCGCTTCATCTACCTGCACACCAAGGGTTTCCTTGACATTGATCCGGGCAGCAACAAGGTGCACTCCTTCCTCTGCGTCAACACGCTGCTGGACGACGAGGCTGGCCGGCGAAAGGTTCTCGAAATGAAGGAGAAATTCTCGACAATTATCAAGGCGGAGATGCCCACACAGAGCAGCAGCCCCGACTTGCCCGCCTCCCAGGCGCCGCAGCAGCTGGAGAGGATTGTCCTCTACTTGATTGAGAACCTGCAAAAGAGCGTGGAATCTTCGTCGGGTGAGGCGGCGGGCGTCCAGCCTCTGGATACGCTAATGGATGATGGCTATAGTTCGCCGGCCAATACCTTGACCCTGGAGGAGCTGGCACCCTCGCCGACGCCCGCCTTGGCCCTGGTGCCGCCGGCCCCGTCGTCGGTAAAGAACTCCATTTCCAAGTCGGTGAGTGTGGTAAATGTTACGGCCGCCAGAAAGTTTCAACAGGAGCAGCAGAATCAGCGGAATCGGGAACGGGAACGGGAACGGGAACGGGAGCAGCAGCAACAGCGGGGGGCCTCGCAAAGTGTAATCCGGCAATTGAGCAGCTGCCTCAGCGAGGCAGAAACGGCCTCCTGCATTTTGTCGCCGGCCAGCAGCCTGAGTGCCGGCGAGGCGCCCGACACCCCCGATCCGAATAGCAATACGCCACCACCGCCCCCGCAGCCAGCGATCCATGCGCGTCCCAGTGTCCTACACCGATCCTTGACCAGCACGCTGCGATGACATGCCGATGGCACTTGGTATGCCTTCTAAGCTGGGTGTGGAACTATGGCAACGCACATCAACAGCACAAGCACACGCATTGAGATAGGGATCGGTGATATAATCAAGATTGTTAGATGGCCCAGAAAGGTATCTCTTGAAGAGCGCAGGTTTCTACATATGTATGTTGGGCTTCGTAACTTCGTTACTTCTTTTTGTTTTAACCAAAAACTGATTTCATCAACCACTCCTTTCAACAACAAAACCCTTTTAAGGATAACTATGTTCTGATTTTATCAAGAACTACTTAAAAATGAAAACTTCTCTTAATTTTTACCAACAAATTCAGTCACCAAAAACATCTTTTCACAAGAACTACTTTCCACAAGAACCCCTTTTCACAAAAACTCCTTTCCACAAAAACTCCTTTCCACAAAAACTTCTTTTGGTTTTCACCAACAACTTCTTTGAACGAAGTTCTTTCAACAACAAATCTTTTCCGATTATACCAATAACTACTTTTAACCATAACTTCTTTTTTGTTTGTTTTAAGAAAACTTCCTTCACCAACAACTCTTTTCATCAACAACTCCTTTCACCAACAGATCCTATCTGTTTTCAACAACAACTTCTTCAACCTACTCTTGCCTATTCTTGGTGGCTTGTCGGGTTTAAAAAAAAAACCCCGGCAAGAGATTACAAGTACAAGTCGCATTTATTTGAAGGTGATTATGACAGTAATAATTATGCGATCACGATAATTTCATTCTCCGCTGTTGTACGGATTGTGTAAGCCCTTCTGCGATACGATATGTGTAACTTTTTTGTACAATTTTCGGCTGGCTATCCAGTGATCTTTGTGTGGTTCATTTGAGATTGTGTATATCAAGTATATCACCCGATCCGATCGATCGATCGATCGTTCTGTGTGTGTTGTGCTGTCGAAGTCGTTCCATAAACAATAATCTTCGTTATGTAATTACGTTGAAAGTGTAAATATGTGTGTTAATGCTATCGTGTGTCTGTGAATATTTAGATCAGTGCTCGGCTTTGGGTTTTAGTTCAAATTGTTACCTCACT
>JAEIIO010040498.1:0-15494 GCA_018874655.1 Drosophila diplacantha | reverse complement strand
GTTATTATTATTTATTATTAATTATTATTATTATTATTTGTGCGCCCCGCGTCACAACCTAACAGTTTATCGCCCAAAGGCTCCTCCGAAATAAATTGTTGTGTGCGCCGCGACATCGAGAGACTTGCACCTTCCCACTGTGGAGATCAGAGAGATTTTCCGGTTGTACTGCTTCCTTTCGCCAGCTGCCGACTTGCATAACAGCCAGCGATGAGATCAATGCTACAGCTGCTACTCCTGACGCTGCTTTTGGGTGAGCCTTGTGGTTCCGTCCCACTCCATTTCCTCATGCAAATGTCAGTGATTTTTGGGGATTTCCCTTAGCCATGCCGACTATGGGTCGCAAGGTAAAGCGGAAGGAGGGGCACTACCACCTGAACGTGCCCCCACCGCCCCCGCCATCTTCACACCAGGGTCAGGGGCCAGTGCCTCAGCAGACGGCAGTCATCGAGCACGAAGTTCCGCCTTACACCTTTGAAGCTATCAACCACGACGAGTTCGAGGCGACCAAGACCAAACTCACGAACTACCAGAGTTCCGACTACATAGTTCACACGCTGCACAACGGTGCCGTAAGCGGAGCGGGAGGTAGCGGAGGGTATCTGGCCGACAATGGACTCCGCAGCATAGCCAAGGGATCAGCGGACCAGGCTCTGTCCGCGGTGGCCAGTCAGAATGCTGCCGGAAAGCAGGCATCCTATGTGGCCAAGAGCACTCTGGCTCAAGCAGCGGCTCAGGCGGCCGGCACAGCCGTGGCTGTGCTTAAAGGCAAGGAGGTGTTGCTCCGCCGCCTGGAGGACCAGAGCGTGGAGGCACACAAGGCCATGGAGAACGAACTGACTCAGCTGCAGCAGGCCAAAAGATCGGCGAAGGCAGCCCAGTATGCAGCCCAGCAGGCCATCAATCATGTCAGTGTCCTGACTGCCGCCCTCAATAATGCTCAATCCGCATCAGAACTGGCTCAAAAAGCAGCTTCCGAGGCAGCCGCCGAGCTAGCCTCCCAGATCGATATGGTGGCCCAGGCCAAGGCAAAGCTGGAGCACGCTGAATCTCATGCGTACGCGGCTCGCCTGGACTATGAGGAAACCCGCGATGCCGCGGAGAAGGCTACTCAGTCGGCCCAGGAGGCACAGCTGAATGCCAATGATGCAGCTATCCATGCGAACGTGGAGCTCAGTGAGTCTGTTCACATCCATGATAAGAGTGACCGGCATGCGGACGAGCCCCCTAGGAATCATCGTCGACCGTGATAAAGCCCTGCATTGTTTTTTATCCCTATTTATTTGTTATCCTATTGTTTAGAACTTAAGTCATTTCTAATAATTCATAAACACCGTTAACAATAAACATAAATGCAAAGGAAATGAAATTAAATTTCGTCGACTTTAATATCAATACCAATTGTATTTAAGCAACCTGAGGATATCGTTATTTGACTTAGATCCAAGCATTTTTTTTGGGGAAAAATGTTGGGAAAATATAAAACCACTAGTATTAATGCATAAATAAATATTTGTGTTGAAAAACAAATTGAGTGGAATTAAATGCATAAACATGCGCGAGCGCCACGGCATTTACGCTTTGCGAGTGTTTGACGCACATGATTTAGTTATGTACTGAATGAAATGTAACTTTACCTGAAACCTGCACAAAGTCATCCATCTCAATAGTCCAAGCCACCACGAATAACCTATGTAAAAAATATTTGAAAATTATATTTTAATAAACTATTAATTGAAAATATCACTCACCTTATTGCGTGTGTTTTTGATTGCAGTAAATTCCAGAGTGGCCAAATCCGATAAATCGATTCCCACAAAAAGAATTGATGTTTTCCACAAAATAAGAAATCGATTTAATCGAATAAAAATCGTATCGAATCCCAGCTCTATTTTGTACATTTTACGAGCCGGCAAAATACAATTGTTTTTCTAAATAATATTTGCAGGCATACTTAAATAACGGCAATTATGAATCGCTCGGAGCCATCATTTGACGACCTGCGTTCCTACTTCCGTGGCCACAGCAAGATTCGAGAGCAGCGAGCACACATTTCCAAGGTATGAGTGAATTCTCCGGGGTCTAGTGGATTGCGCACTGATTTTTCTGCGGCTTGCAGGTTCATTCGGTGTTGTGGAATGCGGATGGCCGGTTCCTCGCCTCCGGGTCCTTTGACAAGACCGTGGCTGTGTACTCCTTGGAGCGGGATCGCTTTCAGAAGCACCACACATTTCGAGGACACACTGCATCCGTGGACCAGCTCTGCTGGCACCGAACCAACCTCGACTTGCTCGCCACCGCCAGCGTTGACAAGACAGTGCGCATCTGGGATGTCCGCCAAGGGAAATGCACCTCCGTGATCAACACGAAGGGCGAGAACATCAACATCACCTGGTCGCCGGATGGCAAAACCATTGCGGTGGGCAACAAGGAAGATCTGATCACTTTCATAGACACGCGCACCAACAAAATCAGAGTGGAGGAACCATTTACCTTCGAAGTCAACGAGATCTCGTGGAACAACACGAACGACCTTTTCTTCCTCACCAACGGCTTCGGCTGCATGCATGTTCTTAGTTATCCAGGCCTGGAGCACCAAGTTACGCTCAAGGCACATCCCGCCAACTGCATTTGCATAGAGTTTGGACCCACGGGTAGGTTTTGGGTCGTTTGGGATCTCTTTTCCACTTTTAAACTGTGTTTTTGTTATATTTTTTAGGTAAATACTTTGCCACCGGTTCGGCGGATGCCCAAGTCTCCATATGGGATGCCCACGAACTAGCCTGCCTGCGAATGATTAGCCGCCTGGAATGGCCCGTTCGCACCATATCCTTTAGCCACGATGAGAAACTCATTGCCTCGGCCAGCGAGGATCTCATTATAGACATCGCCTCCACGGAGACGGGGGAACGCGTCACGGATGTCCATGTGGAAGCTTCGACCTTTACTATAGCCTGGCATCCCAAACAATACCTGCTGGCATACGCCTGCGACGAGAAGGACCCGGACCGACGCCGCGACGCTGGCAATGTCAAGGTATACGGATTTGCGGAATAAACCATTTACTACTATTTAGCAATAGTTTTAAATTTAATAAAAAAAAGTGACTCAATTTAATTTTACTAATTATGTGCGATTTATAATTGCAATCTGTCATCCTGGATAAAATCCCAATTTATTATGCAATGGGTAAAAACAGGAATTTTTCGTGAATTTGAGACGAAATATGTTCAATTGATTAGAAGCACTTCAAATCCTGGAGAGGAAATACAATCATTGAACAACATTGGAAATGCAAGTTGTAAATTTAAAACTTTAAGAGAGGAATAGTTTCTGGCCAACTAGTTTCGTATTCTTTCCTCAGATAATTAATTTAATTTTTGCTGTCAGTTGGCAAAGTTTAAGGTAATATGCAGATTCCCGCATTTTGCCACAGAACGGAAGATAAGGCTCCGGAAATATATTGGCTGTCATCCGGACTTATTTCGCTTTGATTCGACTGCCTTTCGCCTTACGTTTTGATTGCCAAACTTGAAGTGCACGTAAAATGGCCCAAAACTTTCTTCTACAACTTGCGTTCCATTTTCTTACACCCGCTGGTGCTGCATAGTTATATTTGATAATATTTACTTATGTATGTAACTGGCAGTAATTTCAAAGTTTCCCCACATCGCGGAATGGAAAAACATCGCCGATTCCCCGCCAAACTCGATATTAGCGATTTTTCGAATACATCGATGTTTCTCCACCTCTAATTGCTCATAATTCCCTAAATCGACTTTTTGACACCTCTATTTCATAGGAACTTTTAATTTTAGTAGAAGCCGTAAACAAAGGACGAAATCTGACAAAACAGCCCTAGTTGAAGCGGTAAGATGTCCGTGAAGCACGACTGGTACCAATCAGAGGCCAAGGTGGTCATCACCGTGCTGCTGAAGAACGCAGCTGATAAGCATTACGCAGTGGAGATCTCCAGGCAGCGCGTGCTCATGACGGCGGACGACTATGAGCTGGACCTCCTGCTGCTGCACCCAATAGTGCCGGAACGCTCCTCCCACAAGGCCTATTCGTCCAAGGTGGAGATCACCCTGGCCAAGGAGACCGGAGTGCGCTGGGAGAATCTGGAGAAGCCGGCTGCCGCCGCGTTGGTGGCTGCTCCGCCCAAGGCCCAGGCCAAAAACTGGGATAAGCTTGTCAGCGAGGAGGAGAAGGTGGACGAAAAGGAGGCCCAGGGCGAGGCGGCGCTCAATAACCTGTTCAAGAAGATCTACAGCACCTCGTCGCCCGAAGTGCAGAAGGCGATGAACAAATCCTTCTCCGAGTCCGGCGGCACCGTGCTTAGCACGAACTGGGGTGAGGTGTCCAAGGAGAAGGTGACCGTGAAGCCGCCCGAGGGAACCGAGTTCCGCGAATGGGAGAAGTAGTGGCAGCAAACCTTGAGAGAGATGGAGATTATAGATATTTACCACTGGATCGGTAGGGGACTACTCAGGCCCGATATAAAACACTGAAACTATAAAAATAATTGTTTTGAATAAATATGATTTAAGCACTGCATTTGTCGATGTTTCGGGGTTAATTTTGCAAAAGTAATATAATAATAATATAATTATTAATTAAACTAGCAAATACTATACTGAAATGCATAATTTTATTTTTAGTTTGTAGGCCTACTTAATACGGTTCCGAATTTACTCCCTTATTTTTCGAACTATTCAAACTACCCACTGTCTATCAGCTGATAGCGCCAGACCGGTTCCCAGATTGTACGTGTAACGCAAGAACGCACAAATACCTTTTTTTCGGCTCACAATCCGTTCCAATACCGCAAAATGTACAAAAACCTGGAGGAGCACAACCGGCTGGTGAACAAGTACCTGCAGATCTTCTTCGTGGTGGCTCTCTACTGGTAAGTGCAACGTGTGCTATTTTTGGGTGCAGTCTGGTCATTCCTCCCGCCGCCGCCACAGGTGCACCTCGATTCTGACGGTCTTTGTAAACAAACACCTGCTGAGCAGCGACACTGTCAACCTGGGAGCACCGTTGTTTATGTCCTGGTTCCAGTGCGTCGTCTCCACGGTCATCTGCTTCTTGATGAGCCGGCTGAGTAGGAAGTATCCGTCGGTCTTCACCTTTCCGGAGGGGAACCCGCTGGACATTGACACTTTTCGGAAGATTCTGCCGCTCTCCGTTCTCTACACGCTGATGATTGGGGCCAACAACCTGTCACTTTCGTACGTGACGGTGGCGTTCTACTACATTGGCCGCTCACTGACCACGGTGTTCAGTGTGGTGCTGACCTATGTGATCCTGCGCCAACGCACCAGCTTTAAGTGCCTGCTGTGCTGCGCCGCCATTGTCATTGGATTTTGTCTGGGCGTGGACCAGGAGAGCCTCACAGAAGTCTTCTCCTGGAGGGGCACCATCTTCGGAGTGCTCAGTTCGCTAGCCCTGGCCATGTTCTCCATTCAGACAAAAAAGTCGCTGGGCTACGTCAACCAGGAGGTGTGGCTCCTCAGCTACTACAACAATCTGTACTCCACTCTGCTCTTCCTGCCGCTCATCATCATTAATGGGGAGCTGGAGACCATTATAACTTATCCGCATCTGTGGGCCTTGTGGTTCTGGGCCGCCATGACGCTCAGTGGCATTTGTGGCTTTGCCATTGGATTTGTCACCGCTCTGGAAATCAAGGTGAGTAAAAGACTTCATAATCCGCCTGGTCATAGCTTGTTTCATCCGATCGATACCGTTTCAGGTCACCTCGCCGCTAACGCACAATATCTCTGGCACGGCCAAGGCCTGCGCCCAGACTGTGATTGCCACACAGTATTACCACGATGTGCGGTCGGCACTGTGGTGGACCTCCAACATAGTGGTCCTAGTGGCCAGTGCTGCTTACACACGGGTCAAGCAGCTTGAGATGCTGCGCCAACACCAGCAGCGTAACGTCGCCACCCAGAAAGCCTAAGAGAAGCAATAGTAACCACCAAAGTAACGTAGGACTGTTTAGTACTCTAGGAGATGTAAGTTTAAAGTATGCACAAGCGATCTATGAACAAGAATACATAGGCATGTACAAGAACTAGTTGGCGGCCACGGCTTTTTGGGGTTCCTCCTCCGGTTCCGACTTCTTTTTGGCTTCCTCCTTTTTCACCTTCGCCGAGCTCTTATCCCACATCTCTGGCACATAGACAAAGGGATCGATCTTCAGCTGCTCACTGCTAGGCGGGCTCTTCAGCAGAACGCGGGTAATAAAGCCACCTTCGCGCTTGGGCCTCATCGTGTTGATATCCTGCAGCAGGTGCTTGATGTTCTCCTCCAGCTTCTGGGCGTCCATATCCAGGGTTCCCACGCAGGCCGTTATCAGGCCGAAGTTTTGCTGATACTCATCCTTTGAGGCGCTGTAGCTAATGCCGCTGGAGAACTTGATGATCATCTCGGCGAGGTTGGTGCCCAGCGTCTCGCTCTTGGGATTGGGAAACTTGCGTTTCATTAGTCCACGCAGGGCTACGAGCTCGGCTAGGATGTTGGGATGGGCGATGACGTACTGGTAGTCGGAAAGCAACAACTCGCCGCTGGTTATGTCTTTAATCAGTTCCACGCCGCCCACCAGGGATGCGCCCGCTTCTCGCGCCTCCATGACTTCGTTCTGCGAGGGAAATTTATGTATGTCTTGAAACTTGGAATCTCCTGTCCTACACTTACGTTTCCTTTGGTAAAGACTATGATCTTACGCTCCTCTCCATGCTCAAACTTGTGCGGAATCATGGCCATGCGCTGAAAATTGTCCACGAAGCGAGTGATCTTCTCGGCCTGCATATTCAGCTCGATGTCCACGTTCAGGGGCGCCTTGGGCACGTTGTACATGCTCGGATGGTGAGTCTCCCGGTGGCACTGAATGGCCTCCGCCACGGAGTACACCGGCCAGCGGTAGTAACGGCCCACATAGCAGTCGTCTTTTGGAACCTGCTTCCAGGAGTCGTCCACATGCTTGTCCGCTCGTTTCACATTGATCCTGGCCACGAAGGAAGGTTAATCTCCGACCGGAAACTAGGATCAACCTACTCACTTCTTGTTGCGCTGGTTATGCGGTATGAATCCTACTTTCTTTACCTCCACCTTGACTTTCTTCTTGCGGGCTTTCTCGCGTGTTCCCTTTCGGGCCGCCTCGCTCACGGCTGACATGTGCAGCAGTCGGAGAGTCTCCGCTGCCGGCTGCCGCAGGGCCAGGGCACGCATCGAGGA
Organism: Drosophila diplacantha; assembly: GCA_018874655.1. Taxonomy (NCBI): domain Eukaryota; kingdom Metazoa; phylum Arthropoda; class Insecta; order Diptera; family Drosophilidae; genus Drosophila; species Drosophila diplacantha. Next base: position 8,246 of record JAEIIO010040498.1, on the reverse strand, counting down.
CAGAACGGAGTGCATTTCTTTCACAATTTGCTTATTTTTTGGTTTTGCGGCAAACAGCCAGGATTACGTATTCGCCTTAGTGCTGGAAGCCACATCGAAAATGTATCGATCTATCGATGTTTTTTTCTGAAAAACATCGAAACATGATTATCAAACTGTTATTTTGGAGTTGGCGCGGGTGATTTAAAATTAATCTTTTTGAATTACGCTGAGCGTTTTTGCTTGGTGCTGCCGTCTGCGCCCCTAGGCCATCAAATCCATCATTTGACAATTTTGTACTGGTAAATACGAATGGAAATCCTCCGATTAAGCTTTTAGATGTCTCCCTTCTCTCGCCCACCTTCCGAAATTGCATAAGAAATAAAGTTTTTTTTGCGGTTCCTAATTCCACCGAAACCAGCTCTGAAATAGAACTTGGATAGGCGAAACCATATAATATCAGAATTGATTTTCGCACATCTTAAAGACCAGCGCGTGTATGGAATGTGGACCTCTGCAGGAATGTATGTTCCCTACGGTATCATGGGCTATGACAAGGAGGGATCGGCAGGTGGGTTACGCGTTATCAAGCCTTACTCTGGTTCGCTTGTCCAGTGCAGGCCCCTTTGCCAACTGCAACATGCGGGGAATACTGCGCCACGGGCTTTGAGTTCCAAAAGTACCTGGTGCTGCTGCTCGAGTCGTGGACTTCGGCATGCAGAAAGTGAATCTGAAGCAGCTCCGCTACTGGGTGGACCTCATCTCCGATGGATAGAACAGATTAATTTTAATTAATTCTATAATACAAGAACTAATATTTTATATGAAACAATATTAGTTAAATGTGTAATTTATTGAAATAATTATAATTTTGAGCTCTAAGGTCCTTGAAGTTAAATTAGCCCACCATGAAAACTATTTGAAACCACTGATGATCGTTCGGGTCTTAAGAGAAATTGTGAGAATGGAGAGCCAGTAGCCAGAGCGTCCTCTCTAAAAATAAATCTCACATTTTCCGACTTTTCCGATGCGAACGGAGGAAGCACTGGCGGCACGGCACGACACAGTGCTCAGAATAGCTTCGACCGGCGCTACGGACGGACACGGAATTGCTTTTGGGGATTGGCCCCAGCGAGTGCGCCGTGAAAAATCGCAAACGAATTCCGCAGTGGGGGAGAGTGACAAAAGAGCCCGAGTGTGTGTGCATGGGGAAAGTGCAAGTAATAATTTGTTATTATTTTCCGTTTCAACAAAAACAGCCCCGAAATAGACCGATAAAGCTAAGAAAAGCCAAGCTATAAGAGGCGCCGCAGTCGAGGGGAAAAGAAAAAGTAAAAAGAAAAATGTGTATTCAATGTGTGGCAACAGTTTTTGATATAACAACGCTCGCAAAGTGGCGATACGCCTAGTGAAAGTATACACATGATGATCTCTGCCCTCACCACCCATCCATCTATACACCCAGCCTCCACACATCCATCCTTCCACTGGAGCACTCTGAGTGCGAGCACTTTTGCATAAAATGAAAATATTAATGGCGTGTAACCGAAAAAAGTTGGTTGAATGGAAATAAAGGAAGTGTGCGCACTTTTCGGCAATTCGGATTGGGTGTGTTGCGATCGCCATGGGGAGGCGCAAACAAAAGAGTGTCAGCGATTTAAAAATAGTTCGGCTTGCCTTGCGGCAGGCAGTGCCTCGATTTAACGTGATTTTCGTGTGTTATTTGCTCCTTCGCGGGGACTGAGTTGTAAGCGTAGCCGTTACTGAGACCGAACCCATGGACGGAATGCATTCCGAGGCAGTCTCCGTTCTCCGATTCGGTAAAGTGACCACACGCGTGCGTATTTTTAGAAAACAAAAAATAAAAATATCCAAAAACTTTCGCACATGTGGGGAAACGTGCTGAAATGGGATTTTCGAACGAAATATTGTTTACATTTCGTGGATTTAATCGTTACACTTTAAGACTCGCCGCGGCGGCGGCGGACGTTCTACATTTGTCTTCCTCTTTTATAAACAATCGACCATCCCCGTTCCCCGATTCTGATCTCTTATAATTCTCCGATTTTGCCGTCTTGTGTGCGTTTTTAGTGGCGTATCTGGCAGCGTAAACAAACAAAGCCCCAATTGAGCGATTTCCCAGTCTCCGTCGAGAGCTTCTGATACCGCGATGGACTGGAACAAGCCGCCGACTCCAGCCCAACCGCCGCCGAAGCCCCGTAGGACCCGTGTGCGGCAGAATGTCCTGCACTACGACAGCCTTCCCACAGCTCCGCCGGCAATGTGCGGCCGCGCCGAGGAGAACATCTTTCAGTTCCCGACTGTGGCCTCCAGAGCACGCAATCTCTCCGCCTCGCCCAAGTTTGAGCGAAGGGAGGTCAAGGATCTGCCCGTGTGTGAGCGGGGCAAGCACGCCTGCTCCAAATGCCTGCCTTATCGCGCGGACAGGGGCACTATTGAGCCGCTAAAGACTCGCCTTAATTCCGTCATCGAGACCATGGACGAACTAACTAGAACGTATGCTCTGCTAGAGGGATTCCTAGAGCAGCGATTGGCCACTATAGCCGACAACGATGCGGGCGAACGGGCGGCGGAGCAGGAAGCCAAAATCGCGGTGGATGAAGTTCTGCCCTCCACTAGTCAAGCTGCTAAGCAGCGTCCACCTGCGAAGCCGGCAAGGTTGAATACGACCCACAAGGACACTGAGTTCGAGCTGGAGCACTCGCTCACCTGGCTGGAGTCGTTGATGGGAACCGAGGTGGTTCCGCCCTTTAAGCAGGGCAAATTTAAGAGGTAAGGGTTATCCCTAACTATAAATATTTGTTGAATAAGTTTAGCAGTCAGTTTTTACTGATTTTAAATTGTGTAGAGAGAGGCTTTTCCTTTTAATTCTTTTTTATCAATTTATAAAGAAATTTATATCCTCTAATTTCCCCAATCCCTTAGAATCAGAGAGCGCAGCAAGTCTATGATGGACGATGATCTTAACCTTTATATGAAGGCCGAGCGAGCGGGCTCCAAGCTAAGCACCTCCTCGTCGCGTCCATACCTGCTCAGACGCCAAAGCACGTACAGCGACAACAAGGCCAAGGTGTCCAAGTGGACCAAGGTGAAGGCCGCCTTTAAGTGGGAGCGGGCCAATGTTCCGCCCTCGGGTCCAGAGGCGCCGGAAAACAGTGTCCTGATGCCGCTCAACCATGAAGTGGAGAGGTCTGTAAAAAAAATGTAAAGTCTTTGCCGACACCCGCAAATTCCTGGCTCTTTTTTAGGTACCTCAAGGTGCCTATTAGTGTGGCGGCGGGCAGCAGTTCGGCAGACAGCATCATTAGCTCCTCCTCCGGACATATTATGAGCGATACTGGCGGGACACCGGGCACCATCAGCTCGGCAAGTTCTTTGGACGATCTGGAGACGGGCTGTCGACAGAGTTTTCGTAAGTACAAATCAATTCAAGTTGTCCACTTAATATTTAAAGTCAGACCTTTCAGGGCGCGATTCCTCCAAGAGTGATACAAGGTGCGATTCCCGCATATCCCACATCGAGGTGGAGCTGCGCAAGTCCGCCACCGATGAGCGCCTGGACAGCATCAGATCCTCCGCTCCGCTGCCAGCGAAGTCTTCATCCAGCAAGTCGCTGCGCCGCTCCAAGGCCTTCTCCGACTTCGAGGTGCTTCCAGAGGATCATGTGGCGGAGATTAAGGCCACCAGCAGCCGGCGCCAAAAGTTGCCACCCAGTCCGCTCAATCTCAGCCAGGTAAACCAGATATATAGCTCGGATCTGCCGCAGCTGCACTCGCCGCTCAAGAGTCCCAAGGATTCACGCATGCGTCGTGTCCACTCGCCTGGAACTTCCTCCGTGCCCAGCAGCCCGTCCAGGCATTCTGATTTCTTCGGAGAATTCGGTGGGTGATGACCTAGGGGAGGTTTTTAAAGGCCTACTTCCTGACCCATCCTGTAGTTTTCCTTGTTAACCCTACGGCTTTTTTTTTGCAGAGAGCGAGGACTTGTCCAGTGGCGATTTCTCGGAGCCAACCACGCCAAATCGTAAGAATTTCCCTCAGAATGCAGATGACGAGGTATTTCAACATTATCAACTTCTCGTACTCAAACTAGATTCGGAGTTTAAGAACAAGCAGCGTGAGTTCGAGCGTTCCAGCGCCAGCAACCGCAGTAGGGATCCTCTGGACAGCCCACTCCTCGGTCTCCCAGAAAGTTCTAACCGCTGTCCATTTCAATCGTTTCAGGCGTCAAACTGGGCAGTGGAGCCAGTTCAGGGGGAGGAACAGTTGGACCCAGTGGCGGCGGCAGTGGCAAGCGCAGCAGCGAAGAGCACTCGCCCACTCAGCTGCTCCAACACAGCGAGCTCATGTCCACCGACCAGCTTGAGCAAAATCTTACGCCGCAGTTCAAGAAGAAGCTGCACAAGTGGCGGGCCAAGCAGCAGAACTGCTCGAGCGCTTATGCCTCCTCGGACCCACCGGCGGCCAGTCCCACGGCCAAGAGCCAGAGCAGCGGTGAGGTGAAGCCCAAGATTGACTGGAACCTGTGGAGCATGGGCCAGGTGAAGCTAGAAGGCCAGGGACTGTGTGCTTTACCCGATCAAAAGGACCTGCCCGAGAAATTCCAGAAGAAGTTGGGTGAGTTTTGAGTTCAATTTTTATTTTTTGAATGGAATAAAAGGTTAATATTTTATGTATGACACCAGAGCAATGGAACCGCATAAAATGTGCTCCAGGCGGGGGAACCGCCTCCGACAATGACTCCCTGAAGCGAGGCTCCAAGCACGGTCAGTCCACGAGAAGGGGATCCGATGATGACCGCTGGTACAAGCACAGGCCGCACGACAAGGAGAAGTTTGTTCACATTAGGAGTTCAGTTATTTGGCTAAGAACTAATCCGTCGAATCCTACCACCCGCAGATTGTCCCGGCTCAAGGCCATCGTGGCGCCGGATCACACGTCCAAAAACATCGAGGTCAAGACCTCCGATGGCGAGGTGATGAAGTTCGAGGGCATCTCCAGGAAGTTCACCCGCAAGCTGTACGAGTGGGAGAAGGCCCGAGGCATAGGACCGGAGGCCTCCACATTTGCCCTACTGCATCCGGGCTACTGTCCCATCGATGTGCGGCGGATCAACAAGGAGTGCAATAAAGGTTGTCCTCAAGGCTTAGAGAGACTCTAGGCTAACCTCTTCTATCTCCTTACAGCCGCTGCAGAACACTCGCCCACCCTCAGTCGCTCGCTCTCCCTGGACAGCGTTTCGCCGAACTGCCAGCCCCAGCCTGTCATCTCCCAGCAGGCCTCGTCCCTGTCCCTTAACGACGTCAACGATCTCAAGGAGATCGAGGACAGTGCGGACGCCCTCACCGACCACGAGTACAAGAAGTACGACGAACCGGAGGCGGTCATGGTCGAGGTGGAAGAGCACATTCACGACACTGCCTCGCCCCTTGTTACCGCTCACACCCTGGTGGAGCAGCAGACGCCCATTTACAAGTATGAGGAGGTGCAGTGCAACGACTATGTGTAGGTTTCGCCGCAAAAGCTTTAATCCTTCAGCCGGTTAAATCCATTTTCGCCTTCCAGTAACTCTCGCCGCGTGCAGAGTTTCGAGTCCCACACAAATCTGGCCCCGTTGCTGGGAGCACTGAAACGTGCCGACGACCTATTTTCCCAACTGAGGAATGCCTCGCCAGACCTGCTGGAGCAGTCGTCCATGCGGGACTGCCAGGCCGCATTGCTTAGCATTCGCAGCATATATCCGTACTACTCCAACAACCTGATGAAGGCGGGCGTGCTCAACGCCATATCCGATGTCCAGAGCGAACTGGGACGGCTGTCGGAACTGGTGAGCAGCACTTGGTCAATCAATTTGATGAGGAAATAGACAAATAGCTATTTGCAGAGCCTGAAATCCCCTCTGGACGAAGCGTGTTGCCAGGAAAGCATGCAGGAGCGATCCCTGGAGTACTTGGAAGAGCTCCAAGGGCTGCATGAGTCCCTGCAGTGCCTTAAGCTTAGCATACGTGAGGATAACCTGTACAACCTTGAACCTTTCCACTTGTAACCCTTTTTCAACTCCTCAGAGGGCGGAACTAATCGCTATCCCCGGGACCTTGTGCCGGATATCAACATCACCAGCGAGGATGGCCAGCAGTTGGATTCCAGCTCGGCATATGCCACCTGCGACAACTCCAGCCGGGATCGCCTGGCGCAGGACGATAATAGTGCCAGTGCGGCATCGCCCATGGAGCACGAGACGGAGACCAGCACTACCACTGGTACCCTCTGCCGCTCCAGTGTGCCCACTACTATTACCGGATCCCTGGGGAACGGAGGAGCGAGCACAAGTGCCTGTGCCAAGAAGAAGCTGCTGCGGCTGCGCAAGATGGGCTCCCGACAGAACAGCAAGACGGAGAGCGACAGCAGTGATGCGGACACCCACTCGGTGCTGGAGACACCGCGTCGGCTGCGTCGGAAGAATTTCCGGATGAAGCAGCGCTCCCTGGACGATGATTTCCGGCTAGGATCCACAGCGGCGGCGAATGAGCCAGAGGAAATCGTTTACGGCTCGCTAAAGGTCAGACCGGGACAACTCATCGAGCAGAGTCAGTGCGTGACGCCAGCTTCGGTTCCTGCTTCTACTCCCTCCTCCTCGACGCCATCTACGGCTGCCACTCCTCCCCCGGCAGCTGTCACTTCCCCCACGCAGGTGGGTGCCTTTGTTGCTCCTCCGCTGCCGGAGTCCCCCAACCGAACCTACAACACCAATGCCAATGTCTTTGTGAAGACCAAACGCAAGCTGTTCACCACCATCCCAGAGCCCAGTGCCTTCGAGGGCATAGCGGTGGTCGAGAAGGAGCTGGATAGTCCCCTGGAGGAGCAGCGGACAGAGAAGTTGGACAAATCTGACGAATGGCAGAAACTAGAGAGATTCAAGTGTAAGCCAAGGCCTCTTAGCCTTTACAAATCCATCAGCCTGGAACGCATATCTTCCTCGCCGCAGCCATTCAAGGAGGAGCTAAGGAAGAGCCAGAGCAGCGAGAACTTGTGTCGGGGATCCCCTTTGGTGCGCCCACCTCTGGCCAGCGACAGCATGCAGAGATTGGCCGACTCCAAGAACTTCGAAAAGCAGCAGGAGCTGATGGCCGATCCCCCCGTGCCAGTGCCCAGGAAGGCGCATCTCTACAAGAAGAACTCGCTGCACAAATCGCACAGTGCCACCGCTACCAACAAGATTGAGCACAAGATAGCCAAGACCGGCTCCGGATCGACCTTCTCGAGAGCGCCTCCTCCACCACCGGTGTCCGTGCCTTTGGTGTTGCCCAATAAGGAGGATAACACCTTGCCTCGCATTCAGCGGAAGCACCCGAACACGCCCACCAAGGCCAAGCAGTTTGAGTTCCCGCCAACGCAGATCCTAGCGCCGGAGCGCCCAGCTACGCCGCTGTCGGAGCGGGCAATCCGCCTCCAGTTGGCCAAGGCGCAGTTCCTTCAAAGTGCTCCGGTCACGCCCCGGCAGGAACCCCAGACCCCCCCGCCCAAGGGCAGTGACTCTGTGGTGCTCAAGAAGAGTATCAGTGCGGGCAGCATGCGGGGAGTTGCTGGAGTTCCTGTCCAGGAACCACCGAAGCAGCCACCAGCGTACCAGGACGTGTCCACGGACCAGGAGAGCGTGGGCACCTCTAGTGCTTACGACAGCTTGCCTAGAGCCGTTAGCCGGAGTGCCAAGATCTCGAGTAAATTGGGCTTTGCCACGCTCACTTCGAAGCTGAGAAGGGGCCACAAGAAGTCCAAGGAGACGCCCGTCTCTTCCGGACCGGGAAGTGCCCTCTCCGCGCTCTGCCGGCAAACCCTCATGGCCGATGCCATACCCCAGGCCTTCGGTATTACCGGCACCGCAGCTGGCGCCTCGGCAGAGAAGCCGCCTCCGAGTCCCACGGGTCGGAATGTCCTCAAGTCGCAAAGCACTCCGCAGGCGGCGGGTCCACCGTCCACCATCAATCTCGATGGCCTGAACAAGTCCCTGAGCGAGCAGTACGTGCGCCAGCTGAAGGAGAGTGACGTCTAGTCAGCGCCTCTAGTCCCAAATCCAGAATCTAGTCATATAGTGATATCTATAAATTGTCCGAGTGCATTTTAGGATCAGGAAAGTGTCCTGTCAGCAGGGCTGCAAAAAATATATACAAAATATTAATATTAAGGCAAATAAACCAAAAACAAGTGGCAGCCGGGCTCCGTCAAAGGAACGATACTCAAAATGTAGCT
>JAEIIO010040117.1:0-13293 GCA_018874655.1 Drosophila diplacantha | reverse complement strand
AAAGTAAACAAATCGGAGCTCTTCACATGTGTATATAAAACATACAATATGTCGTACATATCTTCATGGATACGAACCCATGTTTATATCTCGCTATATACTCGTACATATATCTCCCTATCTCTTGGTTCGTTTTCAATTGCAGCCAAATTAAAAAGCAAACAGAAGGCAGGAAAATATAAATAAACGAGCGAGCATTGGAGTTAATTCTCCCACAGTGATCTCACACTCTTGTGTGTGCTGGTATAGTTTGTACATGAGTGTGCGATGTGTGTACACTGGACTAATAAATTTCAATGAATTTGCTTGCGCAAAGTGAGTTGCGACCACAAAATGACAGACTCTGAGCTTCTGGGAAGAAAATTAGCAAAAGAAACCAAGAAGTTGTGCGTTGAAAAATATATTTTTGCAAATAAATGGGCCAGTTTAGTCTCCAAAGATATTTATAAAACATCTCATAAGATATATTTACTATTAAATGTAAATGTAAATTAAAAGTTTAAATACCTTTTCAACTTACTCTAGGCAATATTTTGGGTTACCTGAAGCTTGAAGACCTTTTTGTTAGGAAAACTAACAGAAAACCTAACTACCTACTCAACTCAGAATATTTATCTAAAGAACTCATTTTATTTCTTGAAGATACATTTATTTACATCTTTCTTAAACCAAAAACCCCGTATTCATCTTTCTTATCTCTTTAGGAATTCCATGTGGCCTACTTGTTCATTCGCATGGGCAACTCCCCGCGTCCGGGTCTCTGGACGCTGGAGAAGTCCACCGATTATGGCAAGACCTGGACCCCCTGGCAGCATTTCTCCGACACGCCCGCCGATTGCGAGACCTACTTCGGCAAGGACACCTACAAGCCGATTACCCGCGACGATGATGTCATCTGCACCACCGAATACTCGAAGATCGTGCCTCTGGAGAACGGCGAGATCCCTGTGATGCTGCTGAACGAGCGCCCCAGCTCCACGAACTACTTCAACTCGACGGTGCTGCAGGAATGGACCCGCGCTACCAATGTCAGGATTCGGCTGCTGCGAACCAAGAATCTTCTGGGACATTTGATGTCTGTGGCCAGACAGGATCCTACGGTGACGCGTCGCTACTTCTACTCGATCAAGGACATCTCGATCGGGGGTAGATGTATGTGCAATGGACACGCCGACACCTGTGACGTCAAGGACCCTAAGAGCCCGGTGAGGATTCTCGCCTGCCGTTGTCAGCATCACACCTGCGGCATCCAGTGCAATGAGTGCTGCCCCGGATTCGAGCAGAAGAAGTGGCGACAGAACACCAACGCCAGGCCCTTCAATTGCGAGCGTGAGTATGGGTCCGGGAAGGGATCTTCTTTGGAAGCTCGAGACTACTTGACTTCCTTCGATAACTCCCTTAAGAGTGACCAAGCTAACCCCTAACTCCCTTTGTTTAGAATGCAACTGCCATGGTCACAGCACCGAGTGCAAGTACGACGAGGAGGTCAACCGCAAGGGACTGTCCCTGGACATCCATGGCCACTACGATGGCGGCGGCGTTTGCCAGAACTGCCAGCACAACACCGTCGGCATCAACTGCAACAAGTGCAAGCCCAAGTACTACCGACCCCAGGGCAAGCACTGGAACGAGACCGATGTCTGCAGTCGTATGTGATACTCCTCATGGCTCACTTCGATCTCTTCTTATCTGTCCTCGCTTCCAGCCTGTCAGTGCGACTACTTCTACTCCACGGGACACTGCGAGGAGGAGACTGGCAACTGTGAGTGCCGCGCCGCCTTCCAGCCACCGAACTGCGACTCCTGTGCCTACGGCTACTACGGCTATCCCAACTGTCGGGAGTGCGAGTGCAACCTGAACGGCACCAATAGCTACCACTGCGAGGCGGAGAGCGGACAGCAGTGCCCTTGCAAGATCAACTTCGCCGGTGCCTACTGCAAGCAGTGTGCCGAAGGCTACTACGGATTCCCCGAGTGCAAGGCCTGCGAGTGCAACAAGATTGGTTCGATCAGCAACGACTGCAACATGACCACCGGCGAGTGCAAGTGCCTGACCAACTTTGGCGGCGATAGCTGCGAACGGTGCAAGCACGGATACTACAACTACCCCACCTGCTCATGTAGGTTGCCTCTGAAAATTGAAATAGGATAGAATATCATAGGGAACTATAACTTCCTTCCGCTTGCAGACTGCGACTGCGACAACCAGGGCACCGAGTCGGAGATCTGCAACAAGCAGTCGGGCCAGTGCATCTGCCGCGAGGGTTTCGGGGGCTCGAGGTGCGACCAGTGCCTGCCTGGCTACTTCAACTATCCAGACTGCAAGCCCTGCAACTGCTCCAGCACTGGCAGCTCGGCCATCACCTGTGACAACACCGGCAAGTGCAACTGCCTCAACAACTTTGCCGGCAAGCAGTGTACCCTTTGCAGTGCCGGCTACTACAACTATCCGGACTGTCTACGTGAGTTTCGTGTGAGGAAAATCCCCGGTTTCCTTTCATAAACTTTGAACTTCCACAGCCTGTCAGTGTGACACGCACGGTTCGCAGGGTGTCACCTGTAACGCCGACGGACAGTGTCTCTGCAAGGATAACTTCGATGGACGGCAGTGCGAGTCGTGCAAGGAGGGCTTCTACAACTTCCCCAGCTGCGAGGACTGCAACTGCGACCCGGCTGGAGTGATTGACAAGTTCGCAGGATGCGGCTCCGTGCCGGTGGGCGAGCTGTGCAAGTGCAAGGAGCGCGTGACCGGCAGGATATGTGACGAGTGCAAGCCTCTGTACTGGAACCTCAGCATCAGCAACACCGTTGGCTGTGACAACTGCGATTGCTGGACTGATGGCACCATCTCCGCCCTGGACACGTGTGCCTCAAAGTCCGGACAGTGTCCGTGCAAGCCCCACACCCAGGGCAGGCAGTGCAAGGAGTGCCGCGATGGCACCTTCGACCTGGACAGTGCCTCGCTCTTCGGCTGCAAGGACTGCAGCTGCGATGTGGGCGGCGCCTGGAAGAGTGTCTGCGACAAGACCAGCGGCCAGTGCAAGTGTCATCCCCGAATCACGGGCCTGGCCTGCACTCAGCCCCTGACCACTCACTTCTTCCCGACGCTGCATCAGTTCCAGTACGAGTACGAGGACGGGAACCTGCCCTCGGGCACCAAGGTGCGGTACGACTATGATGAGGAGGCCTTCCCCGGGTTCAGCAGCAAGGGCTACGTCGTGTTCAACGCCATCCAGAACGAAGTACGCAACGAGGTCAATGTCTTCAAGTCATCGCTCTACCGAATCGTCCTGCGCTACGTGAATCCCAATGCGGAGAATGTCACGGCCAGCATCTCGATCACCTCGGACAATCCCCAGGAGGTGGACCAGCAGTGAGTATTGCATCATTTTAGGGGTTGACAGTCCTGGCTCATGTAAAAACCACTTCCCCAGCGTGAAGGTGCTGTTGCAACCCACTTTGGAGCCTCAGTTTGTGACTGTCAGCGGTCCCAAGGGCCTCAAGCCCTCGGCCATTGTCCTGGACCCGGGTCGTTATGTCTTCACCACCAAGGCCAACAAGAATGTGATGCTGGACTACTTTGTCCTCCTGCCCGCCGCCTACTACGAGGCCGGAATCCTCACCCGTCACATCTCGAATCCCTGTGAGCTGGGGAACATGGAGCTGTGCCGCCACTACAAGTACGCCTCCGTAGAGGTCTTCCAGCCCGCTGGAACTCCATTTGTCATTGGAGCCAACGACAAGCCGACCAATCCCACGGAAGTGTATAGCGATCCGGAGCACCTATCGATTGTGAGCCATGTGGGCGACATCCCAGTGCTGAGCAGCGAGCAGAAGGAGCTCAACTACATCGTGGATGTGCCGCACAGTGGCAAATATATCTTTGTGATCGACTACATCAGCGAAAGGAACCACCCCAACCCCTATTATATCACTCTGAGGCTGAAGAACAACCCCGAGTCGGAGACATCGGTGCTGCTGTATCCCTGTCTGTACTCCACCGTCTGTCGCACCTCGGTCAACTTCGATGGGCAGGAGAGGGCCTTCTATATCAGCAAGGAGGATCTGCAGCCGGTCACCATCGCTGTGGGTTTATAAATGACTCTTGAGTCTGTGAAGAACTTATTAACTCTGTTCGCATATTCGCCAGGCTGACATTGATGATGAATCGCGTGTGCCCATCATCTCGGTGACGGCCATTCCTGTGGAGCAATGGTCCATTGACTACATCAATCCCAGCCCCGTGTGTGTGATCCACGGCGAGAAGTGTGCCACGCCCAAGTTCCGTTCGGTTCCAGACTCCAAGAAGATCGAGTTCGAAACTGATCACGAGCAGCGTATTGCCGAAAAGAAGCCGCCATACGCCGCCCTGGATGAGCGAGTGAAACTGATCCATTTGGATAGCACCGATAGCAGCATAGCGATTGAGTGAGTTTGCTATTTAATACCTATCGAAGGTCTTTTTGCTAACTCTCGGTGATCTCTGTTCCCAGGTCAAAGGTTGAGGAGGCCAAGCCCAACCTCTTTGTGATCCTGGTTAAGTACTACCAGCCCAACCATCCCAAGTACCAGGTGCTCTACACCCTGACCGCTGGCAAGAATCAGTACGACGGCAAGTTCGACATTCAACACTGCCCCTCGAGCTCCGGATGTCGAGGAGTGATACGCCCTGGGGCAGACGGTGCCTTCGAGATCGATGACGAGTTCAAGTTTACCATCACGGTGAGGACTGCTGTAGAACCCTTTATTCGAACCAAAATCTAACGCTAAATATCCCTCAGAACGATCGATCTCTGGGCGTGTGGCTGGACTACTTGGTGGTGGTGCCCTTGGCGCAATACAATGACGACTTGCTGATAGAGGAAACCTTCGATCAGACCAAGGAGTTCATCCAGAACTGCGGCCACGACCACTTCCACATCACCCACAATGCCAGCGACTTCTGCAAGAAGTCCGTGTTCTCCCTGACCGCCGACTACAACAGCGGAGCCCTGCCCTGCAACTGTGACTACGCCGGATCCACCAGCTTCGAGTGCCATCCGTTCGGGGGCCAGTGCCAGTGCAAGCCGAATGTGATTGAGCGGCAGTGCGGTGCCTGCAGGAGCAGGTACTACGGATTCCCCGACTGCAAGCCCTGCGAGTGCCCCACCAGCGCCATGTGCGAGCCCTCCACCGGCGAGTGCATGTGTCCGCCAAATGTGATTGGCGAACTGTGCGAGAAGTGTGCTCCCAACACCTACGGCTTCCATCAGGTGAGCCGCCTTCGCCTCGCGAATGCTGTTCCTTGTTAACCCTTTCCCCAAACGCAGGTTATCGGCTGCGAGGAGTGCGGATGCAACCACATGGGCATCGCCAATGGAAACACCCAGTGCGATCTGTTCAATGGAACCTGCGAGTGCCGGGAGAACATCGAGGGCCGGGCCTGCGACGTGTGCGCCCACGGGTACTTCAACTTCCCGCACTGCGAGCAGTGCAGCTGCCACAAGCCCGGAACGGACCTGGAGGTCTGCGACAAGATTGACGGCAGCTGCTTCTGCAAGAAGAACGTTGTCGGGCGGGACTGCGACCAGTGCAATGACGGCACCTACAACCTGCAGGACAGCAATCCGGATGGCTGCACCAAGTGCTTCTGCTTTGGCAAGACCTCGCGCTGCGACAGCGCCTACCTCAAGGTCTACAATGTGAGCCTGCTGCGGCAGGTGTCCATCAGCACGCCAGAGTTCCGCGCGGAGAGCATTAAGTTCGAGATGTGGCCAGTGGCAGCAGAGGAGATTCTCATAAACGAGACCACGTTGCAGGCGGACTTCACGCTGCGGGACGTAAGCGACGAGCGTCCCGCCTACTTTGGCGTCCTGGACTACCTGCTCAACCAGAATAGCCACATCTCCTCCTACGGCGGAGACCTGGCCTATACCCTGCACTTCACCTCTGGCTTCGACGGCAAGTACATCGTGGCCCCCGACGTTATCCTGTTCAGCGAGCACAATGTCCTGGTCCACCAGAGCTACGAGCAACCCAACAGGAATGAGCCCTTCACCAACAGGATCCAGATCGTGGAGACGAACTTCCAGACGGTTGCCGGAAAGCCCGTTACCCGCGCTGACTTCATGATGGTCCTGCGGGACCTGAAGTCGATCTTCATCCGCGCAAACTACTGGGAACAGACCCTGAACACCCAACTGGCCGATGTCTACCTCACGCTGGCCGATGAAGACGCCGATGGGACCTCGGAAAACAAATTCCTGGCCGTGGAACGCTGCTCCTGTCCGCCTGGCTACGTGGGACACTCCTGCGAGGACTGCGCTCCGGGCTACTACCGAGATCCCAGCGGTCCCTATGGCGGCTACTGCATTCCCTGCGAGTGCAACGGCCACTCGGAGACCTGTGACTGCGCCACCGGCATCTGCACGAACTGCCAGCACGGCACCCAGGGTGAACACTGCGAGGAGTGTGTGTCCGGATACTATGGCAACGCCACCAACGGCAGCCCCGGCGATTGCATGATCTGCGCCTGCCCCCTGCCCTTCGATTCGAATAACTTCGCCACCAGTTGCGAGATCTCCGAGAGCGGAAACGAGATCCATTGCGAGTGCAAGCCAGGATACACGGGACCCCGCTGCGAGTCCTGCGCCAACGGCTTCTACGGTCAGCCGGAGAACATGGGCGAAGTGTGCAAGCCCTGCGAGTGTTCCGGCAACATTATTCCGGAGGATCAGGGATCCTGCGACACCAGAACCGGCGAGTGCCTGCGCTGCTTGAACAACACCTTCGGAGCGGCGTGTAATCTGTGTGCTCCCGGCTTCTACGGCGACGCTGTGAAGCTGAAGAACTGCCAGACCTGCGACTGCGACGATACGGGCACCCTGGAGTGCGATCCCTTCGTGGGCAAGTGCACCTGCAACGAGAACGTCATTGGAGAGCGTTGCGATCGCTGCAAGCCGGATCACTACGGCTTTGAGTCCGGCCTTGGCTGCCGGGCCTGCGACTGCGGTGCCGCCTCCAACTCCACGCAGTGCGACGCCCACACGGGTCACTGTGCCTGCAAGCCCGGTGTCACGGGACGCCAGTGCGATCGGTGTGCCGTGGACCACTGGAACTACGAGAAGGAGGGCTGCACGCCGTGCAACTGCAACCAGGGGTACTCGCGCGGTTTTGGCTGCAATCCCAACACCGGCCAGTGCCAGTGCCTGCCAGGAGTCATTGGAGACAGGTGAGTACATGTAGAGGGGAGGCTCTGCTCCGAAGATAATTTAACTGTACCCCAAACTTCAACCAGGTGCGACGCCTGTCCCAATCGCTGGGTGCTGAACAAGGACGAGGGCTGCAAGGAGTGCAACAACTGCCACCACGCCCTGCTGGATGTCACCGATCGCATGCGCTACCAGATCGACAGCGTCCTGGCCGACTTCAACAGCGTGACCCTGGCCTTCTTCACCAGCCAGAAGCTGAACTTCTACGACGAACTGGCCGATGAACTGGAGCCGAAGGTCAAGTTGCTGGACCCCACCAGCGTAGACCTCAATCCCTCGAAGAAGGCCAACAGTGAACTGGAGTCGGAGGCCAAGTCATATGCCAAGCAGGTCAACCAGACCGTGGCCAATGCCGTGGATATCCGCGACAGGTCGAGCACCACCTTGGGCAACATCACCGCCGCCTTCAATGACGCGATTAAGAGTGCTGAAGAGGCCAGGCAGGCCATCGCCTCGGTGGAATCGCTGTCCAAGAACCTTGAGGCGGCGGCGAGCACCAAAATCGATGCTGCTCTCGAGCAGGCCCAGCATATCCTGGGACAAATCAACGAGACCAAGATAGAGGTGGCCCCCAACGAACAGGTGCTGGAGAAGGCGCGAAAACTGTTCGAGGAGGTGAACACCCTGGTGATGCCGATTAAGGAGCAAAACAAGAGCCTGAACGCGCTGCAGAACGATATCGGAGAGTTCAGTGACAAGCTGGAGGATCTGTACAACTGGAGCAAGGAGTCCCAGGAGAAATCCGCCGACGTGGAGCGCAGGAATGTCCAGAACCAGAAGGCCTTTGATAACTCCAAGTTCGACACCGTCTCGGATCAAGAGCAGCAGGCCGGTAAGAACATAAAGGAGGCGGGCAACTATCTGATCAATGGCGACCTCACCTTGAGCCAGATCAACCAGAAGCTGGACAAGCTGAGGGATGCCCTCGATGAGCTCGATTCGGTGAACAAGAATGTGGAGGGCGAGCTGCCCCAGAGGGAGGATCTGCACAACGAGGCGGAGCGCCTAACCGAGCAGGCTGAGCAGAAGGCGGCCGAGCTGTCGGCCAAGGCACAGTATCTGGCTGTCCAGTACACAGACAAGACTGCCAGTGCTGAGCCCGCGATCAAGGCGGCCACCGCTTACTCCGGCATCGTGGACGCCGTGGAAGCAGCTCAGCAGTTCAGTCAGGATGCCATCGCAGCGGCTGGCAATGCCACTGCAATCACCGATGGCATTGAGGACAGAGCCGGCCAGGCGGACAGCAGGTCGGCCGAGCTGCTCCAGAATGCTCGCCAGGCCCTGCTGAATGTAAAAGATGACCTGGAGCCACGTCTCAACGCATCGGCCGGCAAGGTGAAGAAGATCTCGGCCCTTAACAATGCCACCGAGCAGAAGCTGAAGGACATCAACATTTTGATCACTCAACTGCCGGCCGAGTCGCAGATTGATCTGTGGAAGAACTCGAATGCCAATGCCAGCGATGCCCTGGAGATCCTCAAGAATGTCCTCGAAACCCTCGCGCCCGTGAGTGCGCAGACACCGAGGGAACTGGAGAAGGCCAAGAACATCAATCGGGATTTGGACCTGACCAACAAGGACATCTCGCAGGCCAACAATCAGTTGGATAACGTCGAGGGTTCCGTCTCCAAGCTGACCGAGCTGGCCGAGGACATCGAGGATCAGCAACAGCGGGTGGGCGAGAAGACCCTGCAGCTGGGCCAGGACATTGAGAATCTCAAGGCCAAGGTGGAGTCCGCTCGCCAGCTTGCCAACAGCATCAAGGTGGGCGTCAAGTTCAAGCCCAGCACCGTCCTGGAGCTGAAGACCCCGCCGAAGTCCAAACTCCTGGCCACTCGCACCAACCTCTCGACCTTCTTCCGCACCACCGACCCGAACGGATTCCTCTTGTACCTGGGCAACGACAACAAGACCGCCCAGTCTAACAACGACTTTGTGGCCGTGGAGATCGAGAACGGCTACCCGATTCTCAACATCGATCTGGGCAACGGTCCGGAGCGCATCACCAGCGACAAGTACGTCTCGGATGGCAAGTGGTATCAGGCCGTGGTGGATCGCACAGGTCCGAATGCCAAGCTCACGATCAGGGAGCAGCTGCCCAATGGCGAGGTGGTCGAGCACAGCAAGTCCGGGTACCTGGAGGGATCCCAGAACATCCTGCACGTGGACAAGAACAGTCGCCTGTTCGTGGGCGGCTACCCGGCTGCCCCGGATTTCAATGCGCCCAAGGAACTGACTGCCAACTCCTTCGTGGGCGACATCGAGGATCTGAGGATCGGGGACGAGAACGTTGGGCTGTGGAACTTCGTCTACGGCGAGGACAACAAGGAGGGGGCTCGGGAGCGGGACGTGCTGCTGGAGAAGAAGAAACCGGTGACGGGTCTGCGCTTCAAGGGCAACGGCTTTGCCCAACTGAAGGCCTCCGCCAACTTCAAGGATCGCTCCAGCGTCCAGTTCCGCTTCAAGGCGGACAAGGACACGTCCAACGGGCTGCTGTTCTTCTACGGCCGCGACAAGCACTACATGTCCATCGAGATGATTGACGGCGCCATCTACTTCAACATCAGCCTGGGCGAGGGCGGAGGCCTGGTGTCCGCCAACCAGAATCACTACAACGACAACCAGTGGCACACGGTTCGAGCGGAACGCGATCACCGCGACGGTCTGCTCACGGTGGACGATCAGGTCCTGTCGCGCCAGACGGCTCCTGCGGAGGCCGATGAGGAGTTGCCCAGGCGCAAGTGGTTATTCTTCGGCGGCCACCCGAGACGTCTCAACAGCTCGCTCAGCCTGCAGCCAAACTTCGAGGGCTGCATCGACGATGTCGTGATCAGCGGACAGGTTGTAGACCTCACTGAGTACGTGAACGGCACTGGAGTTGAGGAGGGCTGCTCGGAGAGATTCTCCACGGTGCTGTCCTATGCTCCGCACGACTACGGCTTCCTGCGGATGAACAACATCAACTCGGACAACAATCTGCACGTGGTGCTGCACTTCAAGACCCGCCAGCCCAACGGCGTGCTCTTCTATGCCGCCAATCATGACCAGAGCTCGAATATCGGCCTGAGCTTGGACGAGGGTGTGCTCAAGCTGAACAGCATGGGCAGCCAGCTAATAATCGACGAGCTGAACCTGAACGATGGCGAGGATCATGTGGTTACGGTGCAGCACAATGCGGGAGAGCTTCGACTCTCCGTCGACGATGTGGAGACCAAGAGGTGGGTCCCCGTTTACCTGCTCCAGTTCCTCCTAATTATCTTCATTTGTTGAACTTTGCAGACTGGGAACTCCGCAACCGCTGATTCTGGAGGGCGGTGACATCTTCTTCGCTGGTCTGCCGGACAACTACCGCACGCCCAGGAACGCCTTGGCCTCGTTGGCCTACTTTGTGGGATGCATCAGCGATGTGACCCTCAACGAGGAGATCATTAACTTTGCCAACAGTGCCGAGAAGAAGAACGGCAACATCAACGGCTGTCCTCCACATGTCTTGGGTGAGCAGGAAAGCCTCCAGAATAAGGTGTCCCTCCTTGGCACCTTAAATCCCGAAATTCGCCAACTAACATGTTCTTGATCTCCCTTCCAGCCTACGAGTCAAACCTCGTGCCGACCTACTATCCCAGCGGAGCCAATGATGTGGCAGAGAACCCCTGGAAGCCCGATGAGTTGCCGCCCCTCAAACCAATCACATTTGCCCCTGCGCCACAGACCACGCCCACAACGACTTCGACGACAACGACAACGACCACGACAACCACCACGTCAACCACCACGACGACCACCACGACCACCCAGTCTCCAATTCCCATGGAAGAGAAGCTGGACAAGGAGGACGACAACGAGAAGGAAGCAGCCAAGCCGCAGAGGCCCTTGACCACGCGGCCACCCCCCAAGGTGAATCTGCCGAGCGACAAGCGCTGCAAGCTCCCAGAGCAGCCCAACTACGACGTGGACTTTGCAGAGGCGGGCTACCGCTTCTACCAGAACAAAGAGCAGCGTCTGGAGGTCAGCCCGCTGCCGGCGAAGCTTCGGCGTCACCACGACGTCACCTTCTCCTTCCGCACCGATCACCCCAACGGCCTGCTCTTCTACGCGAGCAGCAAGCAGTACGAGGACTTCATCGCCGTCTACCTCCTGGACGGTCGGGTGTACCACGCCGTGCGCGTTGGCGCTCTCCTCCAGGCCAATGTCAGCAGCGAGGCAGAGCTAAATGACGGCAAGTGGCACACCGTGGAGGCGATACGCACCAGCCGCAGGGTAAGCCTGCTCATCGATCGGGTGGAGCAGGCCGGAACCCTGGAGCTGAATGCAGATCGCAGTCCGCCGGTGCTGTCCATCGAGGCGCCCGTCTATTTCGGTGGGGTCAACAGCTTCATCGAGTCCAAGGTGCACAATACCACCGGCTACAATCCCCTGGCGCCGTATTACAACGGTTGCCTCAAGGACTTCAAGTTCGATAGTGTGGACCTAGAGCCGCCACCGGCAGAGTTCGGCGTGGTGCCGTGCTCCGAGCAAGTGGAGCGCGGAGTCTTCTTCAACAGTCAGACGGCGTATGTGAAGCTCTTCGACCGCTTCACCGTCGGCACCGAGATGACGATCAGCTTCGACTTCCGGCCAAGGGAACCCAACGGCCTGCTCTTCTCCGTGCACGGCAAGAACTCGTACGCCATCCTCGAGCTGGCGGACAACGTGCTGTATTTCACGGTCAAGTCCGATGTCAAGAACATTGTGACCGCCAACCACACGCTGCCCAACAACGAGAGCTTCTGCGATGGCAAGACCCGCAACGTCCAGGCCATCAAGTCCAAGTTTGTCATCAACATCGCCGTGGACTTTAAGAGCTCCAATCCGGGCGTGGGCAACGAGGGCTCTGCCGCCACCAAGACGAACCGACCGCTCTTCATGGGCGGCCACTTGGCCTTACTCAAGGCGCCGGGCATCAAGACCAGGAAGTCCTTCAAGGGCTGCATCAGCCGGGTGGAGATCAACAAGAAGACGGTCAACATTACGCCGAGCATGGTCGTCGGCGACATCTGGCAGGGCGTCTGCCCCCTCAACTAGAAGTGAACCCCGGGAGATCTAAAAGGACCTATGATACGAACAAGTCTGTGTTAAGATGCCAGGGGGAAACATGAAAGAGTGATGACAAATCCGCCAGTCAAAGGACAACGAACGAACAAAACTAAACCGAACAAAATCGACGGGTCGTGGTTATATGATCCTGGGGTTCCTCAGATCGTGGACCCTAGGCAGAGACGCCAGTCGTATATTTCTTAAACCTTTAAGCCAAACCTTTGTGCCAATCTACATAAGTAATATCTGTGCTCTTTGCGCCTTCCCAAACTCTTCAAGTTTGCTCTTTTTAACCTTGTAATTTTGTCGAATCAATAAATACATCAACTTGAATTTTATCCAATTAACAAGGTATATTGAATTCATTTAGTTTTATCAGGATGCTGGGATTGTGAGCGCTTACCTGAGCCTTGAGCGGTAGGCTGATTCTCCGCTGTTTCATTTCCAGAATTGATATATTTCCAGGACTTTGCGCCTCTTGATTCTTCCTCTTTACTACGACTTATCCTTTGTGGCGATGTGACTCGAGCATTACGTTCCCTTAAACAAGTTACTTTTGTTGATGGTAATGTTATACATACATGTTTATTCAGATATATATATTCTTTGCAATTTACACAATCTCGTTAGCTGAATTTTCAAGTGGAGTTGCGGTTAAACAAATATTCAAACTCCAGAGGGATAATCGCTAGTTGGCCAATATGCACTCGTGTGGTTACACACACAGCTAGATGTAGGGATTACGCATCTTCGCGTGTACTTCATATATATGTATATATGCATAGTTTGTTCTTTATAACGTTTAATGTACGCATTAATGTGTGTATAATCAATTTCGTTAGACATTTGGATAGGTCTATTGCAAGAATCGATTTGATAGGGTTGTGTTTCTTACAGTAAAACAATAGTCACTAATATTGGTAATTGATTCTGTTGGATGAACAACAAATATGAAAGATTGTGTGTGACTA
>JAEIIO010039965.1:0-10698 GCA_018874655.1 Drosophila diplacantha | reverse complement strand
GGCTCAAATTTATTTATCAAACTGAGCCTAGAGGGGTGTGCTTTTATTATGACTGAAACTGGCATTGAAACTGGTTTTATATATGTTTATACTCTCTAATTGCTTTAATAGACTCTTAGAAACAGGCGAAAGTTGAATCGTTATTCTGATTTTGGTTTTTTCTTTAGCTCACAATATTTCCCCAAGAGGACTATGCCACCGTTCAATCTACCAGCTTGGGAGAGATTCTTGTGGATCATAATACGATCGTAGAAATTCCCATCCAGCCCATGTTCTTCAGTTCTAGCGAAGAAGTCCGCGGTGTTTCGCCACTAAAGCGACGCTGCTACTATCCAGAAGAGGGCAGTCGCCTACTGAATCAGTATATGCCTCTCTTCTCAAAGCTTTCCCAGTTCCTTTTAGTCTCGTCTGCCTACAGATCCTACTACTCCCTGGACGAGTGTCTAATGGTATGCCGCATCAAGAGCATGATGGACCACTGCGGCTGCGTCTCTCCGCCCATGGCGGGCAGCTCCATCGATCTCGCCTACTGCATGCTGCCCGATCTGCCCTGCCTGCTGCGCTGGAAGAGCATCTGGTATGGCTACAATGAGTTCTCGTACTTGCAGAACAAGGAGGAGCTGGTGACACAGCGCCAATGCGAGCACTGTCTGCCCACCTGCAATGGTGTAAGCCTGAGCATCACCTCCAATGTTGCTCCACTGAGACGGACTTACAACAGCACGGGCTACTTTACAGGCTTACTGTGAGTTCTTATTGTTTCTAAATTAAATTATAATAAATAAATTTACATTTCAGAAAGGGTCTAACTAACGAGCGTCCTTTGGCAATTATCAAGCTCTTTTTTAAGCTACGATTTGCCCAGGCTACTAAATCCCAGCTGGTAAGCACTTGGGTGGTTCTACTGAGTAAGTATACTCAGAAATATGTTGAAAATATTTATAATAAAGCGGAGAAAATCCTTAGATCGGTTTGGAGGCATCCTCTCGCTGATGTACGGCTTCAGTATAGTCAGCTACATCGAGATACTCTACTATCTGACGGGAAAATGGTTTGTCTACATCTACAGATCCCTGAAGGAGACAAAGCCCAGAAAACGCAACCAAGCTTACTCTCTTTACTGGCTTGAACTGATGCCCAAGGGCCTGAAGATCATGTCCCGAACTCGGACCTAAAATACTTTTAATTCTGAGCATAATACATTTTATATATATTTCGATCCGCGCACGCTCACAAATTATCAACAATTGAATGAACTTATATATGAAAAACTGTAATAAACGCAAGCCGCACGACGCCGAACCACCAACCTGAAATCGCTCCAGAGCGTTAGTAGTCGTTGCCACGGGAGACCACCTCCTTGCAAGTTGGTCGCAGCATAATGGTGTGCTCGTACTGGGCCGTGTAGCAGCCCTTAATGTCACAGAGCGGAGGATAGGCCTCCACAATACCCTTGTCGCACAGATCCTTAAGGGCCATCTGATACTTGGAGGCACCGGCGCGGTCCAGCCAGCGCTTGCAGAAGGCCAGAGTGCCGAAATGCTTGTTGATGGTGCCCAGCAGCTGCTTGGACGACTGCAGGCGCAGAGGCACGAACGGCAGATCAAAGTTCTTCATGTAATGGGAACAGTCCATGTCGTCATGCACCAAGCCACGACCCGTGGAGCCGAAGGTCTCGATAGCATAGAACTCGTCCTCCTCCATGCGTGTGGACTCTCCTCCCTTGACAATGGGCACCGTTTTGCCAGCATGGATGCCTAAGATTTAAATTAAAAGTCAGTGTTTTCTTAAAGATCACAAGTTCCATTCTTGGGGCTTACGGTACGGGCTGATGGAGTGTCCGTTTAAGTTGCGAATGGCCTTAATGGGATACGTCTTGCCGTCCAGCTCGATCTCGTAGGACTCCATGACTTCCTGGATTGCGGCGCCGATGTCGCATAGACGCACATCGATGCCCGCCTCTCGGATGCCCGTGTTTGTGGCCTCCTTGACTGCCTGCAGCAGCTTGTCGTACTTGTTGTTAAAGGTCAGCGTGAAGGCGCAGTCAATGATACGCCCCTTGATGTGGGTGCCAAAGTCGATCTTGCACACATCGTCATACTGCAGCACCGTGGTATCGCCGGCATTGGGCGTGTAGTGGGCGGCGCAGTGATTCAGCGAGCAGCCGGTGGGGAAGGCCAAGCCAGCCTCCAAGCCATTCTCGCCAATGAGGCGGCGGGCCGTGTTCTCCAGCTCCTCACAGATCTGGATCATGGTCATGCCCGGCTTGATGTAACGCTGCATGTACTGGCGCGTCTGGCGATGGGCCTCGGCCGCTTGGCGCAGCTCTTGGTAGATATCATTGTTCATGCGGTCCAGGGCCCGCTTCTCTTCCGAAGTGAAACGATCCTTGGCTGTGCGGTCGTCCGCCATATCCTTGGGCGTAGGGTGCTCCACGACCTCTCCCTCGGGGAAGTTGCCGTCAGGAAACAGCTTGGCAATGGGAATGGTCGGCGGATCGGTCTGTCCACTCTTTTTTCCTTTGTTATTGCTCTTCTTCTTAGCCGGCTGAGCCGCTGCCGCTGCCGCCGGCTTGGCGTCGCCGTTTGTGGCCGTCACGTCGTCAGTGGCGACCTCGTCACCGCCCTCGGCGGCCTTTTTGGCTGCGGCCTCTGTGGGTGGAAAATTGGGTGAGCTGGTGGGTGGTGGGGCACGCTTTCAGAGTGGGTCGTGCAACTGCAATTATCGCAACGCACCGCTCGCATGAGGTCACTCACCTTGGCGCAGTTTCTTGTTGTTCGGCTTTGGCTTCTTCTGTTTCTTGGCCTCTTCGCCGATCTCGGCAACGGCTGCCTCCACATTTAGGGCCTCGGTGGACATCTCGGAGTGTGTGGCTGTTGTTTAACCTATTAAACAAACGAAAATCAAGCGCGCACTCTTGCCTGGCAACGGCGATGCGGAGAAAGAACAAAAACACGAGGTGCCCGCCGACAGAACCAGGGCTGGAAAATCGGAACCAACGAGGTTCGTGCAATGCACTATTAACTTTTTAATTCGTTTTCGTTTCTTGTTGAAGACTAAATTATCGGCTTACCTTTTTGATATTACGTTTCACCTAGGAAAGTCGGGCAATTTATGTCAAATCGGCATGGAAAATGCAGTCTTCTATTACCGGTTTTCCTTAAGAGCTCACTTAACAA
The DNA here is from genome assembly GCA_018874655.1 of Drosophila diplacantha. Lineage (NCBI taxonomy): Eukaryota > Metazoa > Arthropoda > Insecta > Diptera > Drosophilidae > Drosophila > Drosophila diplacantha. The sequence continues at coordinate 7,519 of JAEIIO010039965.1, read as the reverse complement.
GAGATGTCATAAGGAAATTAAACATGACAAATGAAAACACAAATGGATATATATAAAAAATATAACGCATGATCAATAAAAAATTGCATTTTAATATTAATAGTATAGATACATTTATTTTTTCAAAACAAATGAAATACAAATCAACACTTTAACCGATATTTAATAAGAGAACTGGTTCTTGTGTACTGGACCAGGGCTGTTAAACACGACTCACCCGACGATCCAGCCCTGTATTAGTTTGTTAAAATTTATATGAATCTATAATAAAGTTATAAAGATTATTTTCGGTAAAATATGAACAACATTTTTAATATAAAGCTTCACTTGTGGCTTCAGTGCTTCTCTTAATTTGTCCTTTTCCTTCTTAACTTTTCATATAATGTTAAATGTAAATGGTATTTCTTAAGAACCGCACTGCGGTCATACCATTATAGTTTGTTTAAATAATTATACATCCCAAATGGACGAAATCCTCTTTCCGACGCAGCAGAAGAGCAACTCCCTCAGCGATAGCGACGATGTAGACCTCAAGTTCTTCCACACGGGCTCCGGGGAGCGGAAAGACAGCGAGACCTCGGATACGGCTAATGATGCGGAGCGAGACGCCAAAGATGCGGATGGGGACGGCAAGAACACGGACGGCGATGGCGACTCCGGAGAACCAGCACACAAGAAGCTCAAGACCAAGAAGGAGCTGGAGGAGGAGGAGCGCGAGCGAATGCAGTGAGGGGCAATTAATGAAAACATGAACATTTCGAGTTCGCTAAGCGACTTCCCTTCTCTTTAATGCAGAGTTCTGGTGTCAAACTTCACGGAGGAACAGTTGGACCGATACGAGATGTATCGGCGCTCGGCCTTTCCTAAGGCCGCTGTCAAACGACTGATGCAGACCATCACCGGCTGCTCCGTGTCCCAGAATGTCGTTATAGCCATGTCGGGCATAGCCAAAGTTTTTGTTGGCGAGGTGGTAGAGGAGGCCCTCGATGTGATGGAAGCTCAAGGGGAATCAGGCGCCTTGCAGCCGAAATTTATCCGTGAGGCTGTGCGCCGGCTAAGGACCAAGGATCGCATGCCCATTGGCCGCTATCAGCAGCCATACTTCAGACTGAACTGAGGCCAAGCATAAGGGGTGTCTAGTTTTTAATACTGTTAGGCATAAGAATAAAAATAATGTTTAATTTTACTCAAAATGTGTTTTAATCAGCTTCAAACTACGATTGGAATAGTTGCTTATAATTCTATATAAGCAAACCTAAATAATTTGAGTATTGATAGGATTTGTGCTTTAAATTAGAGATTTTATTAAAATCTCCAAGGTAGTATCTCTGGAACAAGCTCCAAGTAACTCAAATATATTTAAAATACCTTTTTGAAACACGGTTAAATATTTTTATAAGGAAATTTATTTTCTTAAATGTGTGTTGACAGGTCCGTATGGCTCTAAACCTTTAACTACATCAATTTTATGTAGCATACATTTATCGTTCAATGTTATTTAATTAATCCAGTCATTAAGTAGATATTATATGTAGTTACATCCCATATGTTGTACAAGTAGAATACGCATCCGTTTACAAAAAGCATCATTATTGAATGGGACCTCTAAGTGAATGTGTTCCGAAGTTACTCCAATCGCCGGGCCTCGGCCTGCATGGTCTGGAGCACGATGTGGGGCACCAGGTGCGAGGAGGCGTAATTCAGCGGCACAGTGGCCAGCGGTGCCGAGCCGTCAGATGGGAAGTTCAGTTCCTGGGCCATGGGCATGTCCCGGTCGATTACGTCCTGTGCGATCAATGTCTTGGTCTCCTCATACTCCATGCCTGCCTCGGGCTTGGCGCCCATCAAGAGCTTGCCGCGCTGCACGCCCATGTACTGGGTGGCCTTGGCATTCAACGGCAGCTGACCACAGGTGTCGGCGTGCACCTTGCGATGGGCCTGCAAGTTGGAGATGCAGGTGAAGCGCTTGCCGCAATTGTTGCACAGGAAACGCTTGATGCCCGTGTGCACGGTCATGTGGGTGAGCAGGCTCTCCCTGTACGGATACTCCTTGGGGCAAAGGTGACACTTGTACGGCTTGTAGTCGGTGTGTCGCGTCTTCAGATGCGACTTGTATTGGGCCTTCACCTTGAACGTCTTGCCACATTTGTCGCACTGGTACGGAGTGTCTGCTTTGTGCAAGAGCATGTGTGTCTTGAGAATGCTAAGGATATATGAGACAATTTATTAAGACTGAACTATTTAGAGCAGAAATATACACCAATAATCTTACCCAGCTGTGGACAAATGCTTGCCGCAAACGCTGCAGCCGTAGAGTGGTAGGCGGCCGCAGTCAGACCGCACATGATCGGAGAGTGAAGTGCGTCCGGTGAACTTCTTGCCGCACTTGTCGCAGATGAGGTTGCGCTGCTGGCTGCGCGGCTCCTTCTTCGAGTGGAAATTGCGCTCGTGGTTTTTGAGGCTGTCGTGGCCGGTCATGTACTTGTCACACTTCTCGCAGTAGAGAAGCTCCTTGTGCTGCGCCCGGGCGTGTTCCGTGGCCTGCTCCTTGGTGGCGAAAAACAGGTTACAGTAGCACGGACACTTAAAGGTCAGTTTGCCGTCCTCGCCGTGCACCTTCATGTGGGTGACTAAGCGCTTCTCCACCAGATATATCTTGCTGCAGATGGTGCACTTGAATACTTCTTCGTCCAGCTTGGCATGCACGTCGACGTCCTTGAAGATCTCCTTCATCTCCTGCTCGTTGAGCTTGTGGTCGTCACGCAAATGTTTCTCGTACGGCTTGCGAATATGGTAGATTTTAACGCAATGTGGACACTTCCAGGACTTTTCCATTTTGTTGATCATCTTGAGGCGCTCCTTCAGCTCCTTCTTGCTAATCTTGGCTACGCGCTTCGGGGTTCCGGATGAATCCTCAGGCGAGGGCGACCTCGGTGCGTTCCGCTTGCGATACTTTCGCTTGATAACCGGAATCTTCTCCTTCGGCGGCCTGCCTCGCTTCCTCTTTACAACCTCTTCCTTGCGTGGACCCCTAAGGGACAGGACATCCTCCTCGGCCACCTCCACCAGCGGCACGGCCGCAATCTCGTCCAGGATACCGGCTCCCTGCTCCACTTTCAAGCTCTCGAAGGGCTTCAGGCCATCGCCCTCGTTTAGCAGCACATCCAGGAGCTTATCCTTTTCGTTGCTGAAGATATCCGTGCTCTCCGTCTTCACATACATGCTGGCGTCCTGGTATTCGAAGTCCTCCTCGTCAAAGGCCTCAACCTTGACCATGGCCGGCGGCGGCAGCTTAAATCCGGAGGAGTCCGCCTCGTCCTCACTGTTGTTGGGCTCGAAGTCGGGACACTCGTCTCCCGAGTCCGAGAACTGGCTCTCCTGCTTGAGCTTCGTCTTCAGCCGGCTGGCCAGTGGAATGTCATCGTCACTGTCCTCCTCAGACTCCTCAGAGGTGGTCTCGTCATCGGAGTCCCTCTTCCTACCCTTCTTGCGGTAAGCTTTCCGCTTCTTCCCCTCCGACTCGCCAGGCACATCGTACTCTGGCTGGCCGCAGGTCTCGGGACGACTGCGCCTGTGCTTGGTCAGACTGGCAAAGCAGGAGAAGCGAGTGTAGCACGAACTGCACTCCACGGGTCGGGTCTCCTCCTGCACGGGACGGAAAATAAGTTAAACTTAAGATCTTTGTATTTGTATGGCGATTAACTTACCTTCGGCGGCTTTTCCTCGCCACACTTGGTCCTGCAGTGGCGTCGGTATGCCTCCTGGTACTTGTACTCCGCCCCGCACTTCTCGCAGACAAAGGGCTTGCGTTCTTGGCCAGCGACTCCAGTGGCTCCATGTTCATCCTTGCCGTGCTGGGTCAACTCCTCCTCGTGGCAAAATCGAGCATCGCAGCTGCGACACTCGAAGCCGCCCGGTGGCTGGTGCTTCTTGACATGCTTCACATAGCCGGCCAATGAAACCAGGGCCTTGTTACAGACCGGGCAGTGTAGCTTGGGCACGCCATCGGTGGTGATCTCCACCAGCAATTTGGTGGCTGCAGCAGCGGCCGCCGCACTGCTGCTGCTGGGGGCCATCGAATCTGAGGCTGTGTATGTGTGTGAGGGAAAGGTGAATGTAAACAAATGCAAATTCGATTTTTGGCTGGTTTGGGTTTGTATGCGTTAACCAGGGCTGGGGAACTGGCTGAGCCGCGGCTTGGAATGCACTTGTTCACTAATATATTTTAATTTAAGGATTTTAGGGAACTTAAAATAATAAAATTAATACATTTTTCGATTGAATAAAGTATTTAAAGGAAAATTGTTTGATTAATGTCAGTTATGTTTTCTTAAATAATAATAGATTTATTTTAAAATGCCGTTTTTTGCTAATAAAACACTTCTTTTCTTAATATGTTATTGTGATTGTGACGGACAATTATAAATACAAAGTTTTTAATATTTTTGTATTTAATATTAATTACATGGTTCTTTAAATTTTCCTTCCCATCAGCAGAAACCACCGAGTTTTCAACATCTCTTTCTGTTTTAAGGATTCAAAAACACACAAATTTTATCTCGATTCAATAGGAACAAAAATCACAATTATTTGCAATTTACAAGTCGCAACTTTAACTATCGGCTGCGAGAGCCCTTTGTTCTGGTTCCTCTCATCCGATATGTGTATCTCTCCCCACCAAACGATTAGCTACTTGGCGTGTGCAGCCCTGGTCGCATTGCGTTCGTGGAGTGCGAAGTGGAAGAAGGTTGTGGAGGAGGGGGCGGCGGTGGCAGGGGCAGGTAGCAGGACAGCGGCTTGGAAGTGCGCGCATCGAACGAGAGTTCTCCTAGTGGTCGCTGCATTTGGCTGTACCCCGGACTCGGCCCGGCCCCCCCAGCCCGCACCCACGCCAGTGCCCCTCGCCCAATACACAACGACGACGACACACTACACCTACTACATACACCTACCCATATCGGCTCGGTCGAGTGGCGCTTCCTTGGGTTCTCTGCTCTGCTCTCTCCGACTCTCCGATGCTCAGACACCGCTGGGGTCAGACAAATGTCTCGCTAATGATGGCTTCGCCTGATTTTGGGTGCTGGATTCCACTCTGCGTTGCGCCGATTGCAGCTCGCTGCATTTTCACCCACACTTATTCGGTTATTATTGTTTGTTGTGGTCGGTTGAGCACTGCGAAAAATATTAACAACTCTTAAGTACACTTTAAAAAATGAAAAAACGCCAATGAGCTGCTGGCGAGTAAATTATTTTTCTTTGTGCAGCTCGAGGGTGGCAACGCAGCCCTGGTCGCAGCGTTCATTTCGGCCGCGGAACTGGTTCGTGAGCATCGTTCCAAAGATGGCGTTTTTTCTCTCACTGCACAGCGCGAGAGAGCAGTGGCCAGGGTTGCATTCGGCCTTAATTGCCGCGGAAATTTGAAATCAAATTTAAAATTATATTCCTCTCCATTAAGAAATGTATTTTATTTGTATATTGTGAATTAAAACTCCACTATTTACTTTTAACAACATTTTAAAAGAAATCGAAATATATTACAAGCATACAACATTTGTTAAATATAATTAGTGATAATTAATGATAATGATAACAAATAAATAAGGAATAAGCCTTTAGATTTAAAGAATGCAATCCGATTTAAAATCTTAATTTGGGATTTGTTCTTACTTAGCTTGACTTTGCCTCTCTGCTTTTCCGACCTTTGCGATGTGCACCCCAATCGTTATCCTCAACCCCATCCCCCATTCTCAATTGCCCCATCTAAGCCATCGAAGGCCACTGAGTACTCTATTTTGATTTGGGGGCGATTACATTCAGGAAATTTACACTCATGCAGTTTATTGGGCTCGAAGCTGATTACAATTCTGTGCCGACAATTTAGACCTCCAGCCAACGACACCCATACACACATGACGACCTGCCGAAAGTGACGTCAACGTCGGTGTGTGTGGAAGCAGGGATTGCCGGAATGCCAGGGAAAATTTGTTTATTTGCACACATATATGAGCAAACAAATGTGCAGAAGGTCAGTGTTGAAAGGAGATGCACACTTTGATTGAATGCTGATGGCAGTCGTGTGAAAAATCTATTTATAGCCGGGGTACTCATCAAAGATCTGAGGATTTCAAAACAATATGTACTTGAAAAGCAATGCATAATTTTAAGCTGATGTTGAATTGGACAATAATGTAATATTAAAGGAAATTATGAACTAAAAACATTAGTTTTAAAGAAAGAATTAGCTTAACCAATAGTATAACTATCTGGCATTAGAAACTAATTTTAGTTATCAGCCTCAAAGTAATATATGTACATGAACTAACCCACAGATATTTCCTGGTAGGTTTCGATTTAAAAATTTCAAGCAAAATGCTAAAGTTGAAGCCAAAAATTGGTTGTTGTTCCAGCAAAATCAACAAAAGTTACACCAACAACTTAATCAATTCTGGCCGACTAGAGTTTGAACTTTGTTTTAGTCATGCAAGGATTTCTGCCTCGTGTCCTGGCCATCCCACCCGTTTATTGTGTTTGTTTATTATGCAAATTTGCATTAATTTTTCGTAAGCCACACACGTGAGGCGGCTATGTGTAGCTGCTGTTGCAGTTGCAACTGTTGCTGGCTGGGTTTTTTCGGGTTTGCGCTTTCAAATTGCTTTCGAGCGCAAATCGTCGGTAAATTTCATTAAAAATGCATATATAGTACATACACACAGACAGAGACTGTGTGAGGGGGAATCCCCCGTTCTTTACCAACACGCCCTGGGCTCTCTTAGGGCTTTCGTCCTCCTCCGCTGAGATTACCGAACAAGGACATTTCGGAATCTTTTGTTTTATAAATAGCCCCCTTCGATAGACAATTAAAAATGTAACTTGGCTTTCGGCATGGACGGGTCTATCAATAGACGTTAGTATATGCCCCTTAAAGCTAGCTTAATACCACCGCCACCGCGTGTCAGGTGGGTGGGATTTCTTCTGCTTCTATATATGAATGTGTCTAAGGTAGGGTAGGCCCGAGACCTTAAGAAAAGTTTCTCCATCTGTCCTGGCCTCCTAAGCACTTTGTGCAAATTGTCAACGTTGCTGCTGCCTCCTTCTACGCAACACACAACAGTGGAAACATCAGCGGCAGCAGCAGCAGCAACAGCCTCGCCGCCAACAAAAACAACAACAGCCACGAGAATGTGGCAACAAAGGCTTCAGGTTATTGCATGCATTTTAATTAGTAGACAAGCCAAGTGGGCTGCCACGACACACATACGTGCATCCACGATAGTACTATACTATATATAGGGGGTGTTCGCGGGAGGCTCGAGAAAATGCAGAATTGCCTCTGCATGGGTGAGGCGATAAGTTCGGAATCTAATCTATGAGTTTCAGCCACCAATGTGAGCTTTCAAAGGTTGTACCCAAAATCTTCAGGAGCAAGGGAGCTCCAGAAACCCCCGGGATTAAAAAAACACAACACTACTTTAAAGCGGAAAAAGAAAAGATTTACCAAATCGAAAGACCCCTTGTCTAA
>JAEIIO010039947.1:0-10377 GCA_018874655.1 Drosophila diplacantha | reverse complement strand
GTTTTGAAGCTATCTGAATGAAACTTTGCAGATAGTCTTCTATATGCTCTCACTACTATAGAAGCCGAATCGGACATCTATATCATTTAGCTGCCATAGAAACGATCGGAAATTTTTCAGGAAAAAACGTATTTTTATACAATTTAAGATATGACCATTTTAAATTATTCTAAAATTTCAGTTTTAATTTGATCAAAATCAGACGACTATATCATAAAGCTGTCATACGATCGCTAAATGTAAAATACAAAACTGTGAATCTAAAACTGTAAATGTAGTTTAATAGGTTAACGTTAAAACCGAATTTGGTGAATTCATTGTGAGCTGCAAGGGTATTCAAACTTCGGCTTGCCGAAGTAAGCTTCCTTTCTTGTTTATATATGGTTGAAGTAAGAGCTATCTTTACTTATGATGTAATTCGCTGCAGGTATCTTATACATTGCTACATTGTTTTGAGCCTTTGTTCTTATAATCAAATATTTTCTTCTTAAACATCTTAAATTAATTTGCATTCTGGAAAGCTCATATAATAATTCTCCTCTAGTTGCCACAGATGATGCGATTTGACCAACCATAATTGGGAGACTTCTCCAAAGATGCACGACCTCTTCAATAAAGTGCTCGCCAAGCGCGATCTCTCCCGAGCAGGAGATCTTTTCTCCGTGCCGGATGCGGATATTGTAGACGACATCACGGAGGTGGTAGGTTACTCCAATCCCAAGCTACTTTCAAGAGTTACAGTTCTCCTTCCTTAACCGCCTTCAGCTTTCCGAGATCAGTCCCATCATCTCACATGCAGACTACGTGAAGAACAACAATGACCAGAGCGTGGTGGAGATCTGTGTGACGCGTGTGCTCTCCTGCATACGGGAAACGCGCACTGCGGAGCGGTATTGTGCCGCTCTGGTGGATCTGCTTAAGACCTGTCTGCTGTGGAACCTCCAGCCATCGGGCACCACAAAAGAAGAGCCGCCACATGCCAAGATCGCCGCCGACATTATCTCCAGCATTTTTCTGGTAATATTCGATTGAATAAACCAAGTGAAATAGACTAATATCCTGAATATTTTTCAGAACTATGACAAAAAGGAACTGATGAAAATTGCCTTGCCCGTTGCCGTCCAGTTCCTGCCGAAGGGTAACCGGGAGCTGTCCCGCAACCTGGCCAGTTATCTGTCGCTGGCGGCCATCGATCATGCTTGTCTGCTGAGTCCGCACACGGAGTCTGTGATGGACTCGATACTCTCGGGTAATTATGGCCTGCTCAGGGTCCTCTCGCAGGTGTACGAGGTGGCCCCGGAGGCAGTGACGCCGCATGCCCCTCTCCTGATGCCCCTGCTGCCGCAATGTGATCCCCAAGAACGAATGGCGGTGTTCCAGTTATATCTACTGATTGTGCAGCAGTCGCCCGAGGTGCTGGAGTCTTGTGTGCCACAGCTGTGCGGATTCCTGCTCGACAGCGACACCTCCAGCATTACCATGCAGATCCTGCTGAAGCTGGCGCAACACTCGCCCAACCTCCTTGTCGATCACTTCGAGCAGTTGCGCCTGGCGGCCAAGACCAACCCGGGAACGATCCCCCTATGTGCTCAGATCATGACCACAGCGGGTATTGGTAGCAAGGAGACGGCCCAGCAGGCACTGGACTTTGTGCTGGAGCACCTGCCCACCCAGGCTCTGCTGCAGCAGGAGGCCACGCGACTCTGCTCCGCCTATCCGGTACTATTCACAGACAAAGTCCTGGCCTGTGTGCGTCAGAAGAACGCCGCTCTAAGCTCTCAGCAGGATGTGGGTAACGCCCTAGGGAACAAGATCTCCGGCGGAGTCACCATCGTCAGTCTGAACAGCTCCAGTCCCAGTCCCCAACTGAAGCCAGGTAAGCGTCCGTTTTGCTGGCGATTAATGGCCGATAACAAATTCATAAATTAACAAATATATTTCCCTAGCTCCCCTTGCCGCACCGTCCAGCAACACCACAATAATTCAGCAGGCCAGCGTAGCTGGTGCCACACCCATCGTTCCGCCCGCCTCCGTCTCAGCACCCATTGCCACATCCACTCCCGTGTCTACGGCCACGCCAACACCACAGCACACTGGCTATACGCGGCGGGTGAAGTTGGGCGATTCACGGAGCACTGGGCGCCTCCATCCCGCCAGCAACACGCACCGGAGTGTGACCCGCCTGAACGTGGCCAGCGGATCCGTGGGAGGACTCCACAAGAGCATGACCCGACTGAGCAACTCGCAAATTAACCAGCAGCCAGGTGGCAGCTCCAACGGGAATGTGGTAGTGCAACCCGGTGCTACGCCCAAGACCCCGACTGCTTTTGGCAATCCGCCCGTAACGCCTGTGCCGCCACTGAGTAACAATGTGGTTATCACTGGCCACAATAAGCACGGTATTCCCGTGACCTCCGGCGGCGTGACTGTGACCACGTCGCCCTCGAAGGTGAGGCCGCACTCCCAGGGCCCGTCGACACTGCTCAACTCGAGCACGGTGCTGATGAAGTACAGCACGGATGCACTGAACCAGTCGGTGGGTTCGATCTCCATACCACAGGCTGCAGCAGCAGCTACCTCGGCTCCGGCTCAGACACAGAACGCAGTGTCCGTGCACCATGCCTCCCCGGCGCTGCCCCAGGCCTCCAGCAATGGCAACGCCAAGTCAGTGATGAAGTTGCCTGTGAATGGGAATGTAAGTGAAAAGGATTAGAAATACCCGAAGCGGAACCTACAAAATCCCCCTTTCAGAGCGAAGTAATTGTGTCGGGACCCACGACCAATGTGGCACCGCGTCGCAGCGACAATACCAGCCGTACCTTACTGAACGCCAACAGTGTGATGGACCAGCGGATGAGCACCTTCGAGCCGTACCAGATAATGCGCGATCCCGTCCAGCAGTTCTGCGAGAAGAACTTCAACTCGATCAAGTCGTACATGGACGAGGTGTCGCAGCATCTGCCGCCGCCGACACGCTGCAGTATCGAGGGTGAGTCCTTGGCGGTTGCTTTTTCCTCAATCTCTAACTCCTTCGCCTGTCCACGCATCCTGCACATAAATACACACCCCCCACACACACCCGCACACGAACATACATCACACAGTTTCCAATGAATTCGCAGAACGACGGACCAAAAAGGTGGCCAAGCTGCACTTTGCCTGCCAGATCCGAGGACCCCATTGCCTGTACTCCAAGACTTGCTTTACGATGAGAACGCGCAATCCCAAGACCTGGATACATATGATGTTCCTGGACTTTCAAGTGCGCCATTTCGTGAGTCCTGCAAGAACCGTCTTACTCACAGGAGAGATTATAATCCTGCTTCTGTCTGTGTTTCAGGTCAAGGAGAAATGCGTGCTGAGCACGCGTGAATCCGGTATCAGCAATCTCAAGAATATCTGGCAGATACTCAAGTGCGAGAACCGTAGCTTCACCGAACTGGTCACCAGCCAGTTTCCGCAGGTCAAGGTGGGTTTATCTTTAGGGATATGATATTCTAGAGTATCTTAAATATTATTTTAAACTTCTTTTCAGGACCGAGAAATCCTGGTGAACGAGCTGCGTCACTCGGGCTTTTTGGACGTTTTCGAGGTCTCCAAGACCGACAAGTCCAACCCGAACTGCAATGAGCTGGAGTTCCAGTGGGGCTGCTTCCTGTGCAACCATCCGGACAAAGCTGTGGGATTCCTCAATGGCAGCAATCAGCCCATGATCGAGGGCCAGCTAAAGGAGAAGAAGGGAAAGTGGCGACTCTTCAGGCGCTGGCGCACCCGCTACTTCACACTGTCCGGTGCCCATCTGTCCTGCAAGGGATCTGTGAGTATATGGAACATATACTATCTCAATCAAGGCTAACACCCAGTATATTAGAGCGGCGGCGAGAGCATAGACGTGAACCAGATACGATCGGTGAAGGTGTCGCGCGGGGCCCGCAACATACCCAAGGCTTTCGAGATCTTCACCGCCGACCAGACCCTAATACTCAAGCCCAAGGATGGAAAGAACGCCGAGGAGTGGGTGCAGTGCCTCAGCATTGTGGTGGCCCACTCGCAGGCCCGCGACAATCCCACGGCCAAGACGAATAGCTTGCCGGCCCGTAGCATGGGCAGCAGCAAGCCCTCTTTTTAGGACTAGGATTCCACAGGATCCATCCCCCAATTGTGAGATTATTTGTAAATGTAAAGACAGAGCAACGGCAACACACAAAAGACAAACAGAAACAGACAAAGGAGCGGCGTCGACAGGACTTTGCTGTCTATATATACACACCATATACATATATATAACAAATTTGTCATTCTATATATGCAGATATATATACGCCCATAGACTTACCTAGGTTTACTCAATATTTCAAGGGATTTCAAAAATTTTGCGAAATTGTTTTTTCATTTATAGTTGATTTTTATATACATACACGCGTGTATTTAGTTTATGCTTATTTATTGTACGTGTATTAAACAAACAGCTGGCTTTCGAAACTCGAATGCATTCATTAATTTCAGTACACCGGGTCTATTATCCTGAGGCGTATTCCCGTTGCTCACATTCCTGATGACTGAATAGCAAAATGTGGCTGCAATTATCATAATTTTGGCAATGCGGCAAGGAATTCCGTTTGAGGCAACCAAGAAATCCCGAGGGATATCTGGCGTTTACTCATAAGCAAAGTTATCTCTGAACAAAGCTAAATCTGCTTTGTGATTGGCGCTGAACTGTTGTGGCATGATGGAGTCCTTTCTAGGGTGCTATCCCAACAAATATTAACTTAAAGTCTAGGGTACATTTAATTTAATAATAGAATTTTCCATAATACTTTTCTTAACCCACTAATGTTGATTAGGCCTGCAGAAAAAGAACTCAAGACAAAAAGTATGCAGCAGAGTAAATTAAAATGCTGCTGGGTATGCTATATAATTTAAACGGGAATCTAACCCAAACTCGCATTAGATCTAGATCTACCTAGATCACCTGTGCAGTGGTCAAAGGAAGTCGTCTAGTTTGTGTGCTGCACTGATCTAATTAAAATATGCCTTTCTTTGGACGTGGTTAAAACATCTAGAGCTGCGATCGATGGCACTCGTTACCGAATCGAATTGGACGCAAACATTTGTCACTAACTACGTAAAATTAAACAACGCGCAAGTCCTAATAAGTAGTTAACTGGACAATTAACAACAGTTTCACTTTTGACACAATTCAAGGCGTGGACACATCGCCATTGGCATTGTGATCAGTTTCGTTATGTTCGAGCAGCTGCGTCCAGCTGGCGTTTGTGCGGACCACCTCGATGTCCTGTCGCAGCTGCTGAAGCGGAGCATGCAGCTCTATGGGCAGGCTATCGTCCAGGACGCGAGATACATGCTCCAGTTGATTGGCATAGATCCTAAGGCGTTCCACGTTGTTGTTATCCTGAGGTGAGTTTTGCACCTGAAGTAGGAGGCAGTCATATTGATTTTTAACATACTTTAATTAATTTACGAACCTGACTCCCACTGACATTCTGCAGGTATCCGCTTACCCTCGGATCCTGCAATTGGCCACCCGCCTGCCACATCTTAAGCAGGTTCAGGATGCCCAGGGTGTCGCCCTGCTCGGGGTCCTGATTCGGCGAGAGCAGCCGCATGGGCGGGAACTCCGTGGTGGGCGACAGCTTCTTGTAGCTGCTGCACAGCGTACTCAGGGTGCAGATGTCCTCGTTCAGGCGCTGGCCAGGATAAGTGGTGGTGGTGGTGGGGATATGGGGTGCAGTAGAAGCAGTAGCGTGGTGGTTACATTGGCAATTAGTTTGGTTTGTCTCGACTCGAAGTCTCATTTTAAACGAAAGAGTGCGCTTTTGAACTTGATTTGGGACTGTCGGACCATCGAGATGTCGTTTGGTGATGTTTGAGAGATGGTAGAGTGATGATTGATGACTGATTATGTGAAAGAAATTATATCTAAAGAGCAATGACTACGACTACAAAGCAAGACAAAGCAAGAGGTAAATAAGCCAAGTAATTTATTCAAATTAAGAACTACTACTAAATACTAAATGAATCAAATAAAATAAGATCGCGATCGAGATGGGTGTACAACATATAATAATATATCTGACGGTAAACGATAAAGTTATATAGAAATGTCTTCGAAGGATGCGCAACAGAAAAGTCCACAAAATGCTCAGCGGCGATCATGTCTCTTAGAACCTTACGTCGATCTCGTTCCGATGGCGCTGCATCTCGGCCTTGGCGCCGCTCAGATCGCTGCCCTTGATCATCAGCTCCTGGGTGGCGTCCATGAGTTCGTCCTGCAGCTTCAGATTGACGTCCTCCAAGTCTTTTAGTTTCTCCAGCATGTCCTCCTTGTGCTGCTGCAGCTTGTTCCTGTATAAATAAATGATTTAATGGATAAGTTGAAGTTCAAGTTCTGTTTAAGCCCAACTTACTTGTCAACAATCAGCTGCTGAATGCAGTTGTCGTTGTCCAGCTGTACCAGTCTCAGGACCTTGAGCAATTTGGTCACCAAGGTGTCCACTTCGATCACCTGATCTACGACTGCTTGGGCGGTGCTGTACTCCATCAGGGAGGGCAGTTCCGCCAATTCCGCCAGTGAATCGTGGCAGCTCATCTCCTCTGTGTTACACTGTTCGCGAGGACTACAAAATATGGCTTAGGAACTGCTGATATTAAAGGAAATCCGGTATAGAGACTCACTTCATGGGCATGGCACTCAACTTATGCATGTGCAGCTCCATTTGCTGGCGATTTGTGATGGCCTGGGACAGCTGTTGCAGGGAGTCATCGCCTCCACATCCATTGATATTGTTGTGATGGCTGCACTGGCTAATCAATTCCGTAGGCAACTCTATTTGGGAGATCATTCCCGTACAGGAGGACACCATGTTGTGGGAATGGGAGTCGGGGTGTACGACATCCTCCAACACGTTGTCCATCATCAGCAGGCAGGGTTCCGTCTCCGAGTCCAGCATTTCCGTGGAGTCGGAGTCATCTGAGAAAAATGTATAAATTGTATAATATATTATATTGGGGGGGTATAGACTTCCCACCTCCATTGCCTTGTGGCTCCTGACCCGTGGCTCCAGCTGTGCTCATGGCCTGGGCAGAGCCTCCTCCATTCACTGCATTCCGTTTTCCCGCCTGCCGAAGGGAGAGACGCTTGCCGGAGTGAGTGGTTGCCTGGCGAATGGCACCAATGACGGCGGCAATGAAGGACTGATTACGCTGCGGTGAAAGGGAACCATCGCTGGCCAGGACGAGGGTGTGGATGGCTTCGCCATTAGCTGCGGGACAAATGGGCAGGTCCAGGCCATTGGGCCTTTGGCCATTCTGAACCTGTTCCGACTCCGCCTGGAAACGAATGTCCTGTAAGGGAATTAAAAATGAGTTTAAAATAGTCATGAGAATTAAATAGTTTATAAACTCACCTCCAAATCCTGCTCGGAAATACTGTAGGAATAGACCAGCTGCTCCACCAGGCCATCCAGGCGGGAGTGCAGTCCAGAGAGCGCTGTGGAGGCTCCGGCCACCGAGGCATTCTGCTGGTGGATCAGCTCCCGGGACTTGTTCTCCAGGGCGGAGTACTTTGTTTGCAGCAGGCGATTCTCTTGGCGGCGCTGTTCGTTGAGCCTCACCAGATGCCGGCACTCGTCGCGCAGGACCTTGGTCTCCTCGTCGCGATTGGCCAGCTGGGACTTGACTGCCTGGTAGTCCGCCTCCAGCTCCCGAAGGGCATCGCACTGTGCCGCCTTCTCGTGCTGCAGGAAATCCTGCAGCTCGCTGGACTCCTGTTCGATGGCGGCCTTCTCCTGAAGGAGGACTTGCTGCGTGGCCAAGGATCGGCGCATCTCCATCTGGAGGGCGCGACACATGGCCCTCAGTTGTCCGATTTCCTGCTGGCGCTCGAACAGCTCGTGGCCGCTCATCTGGATCTGTGACTCCAGCATCAGGAGACTGTCATGGCCACTGCCATCGCCGCTGTCATCCGACGTAGGTGTTCCGGCACTGGCACTGACCACTCGGGCCAGCTCCAGCATACCCATGACCCGCTCCGTGTTCAGGTGAAGCTCCTGCTGCATGGCCAGCTTCTCCTCCCGCTCCCGCTGCAGCTTGCCGCTCAGTTGGCGGACCTCCTGACGCAGTTGCTCTATCTCAGAGTCTCGTTGATCGGGTTCCGCCTGGGTGCTCTGGTTCCGCTGCTCCACGGCATCCAGGGCGCGCGTCTGTAGGAGGCCACCGCCCAAGACCTGCTCCAAGTCCTCGCTGGTCAATGCCGTTTGCACTGCAGTCTCATGATAGATTCGCGTCCTGGGCGCCACCGGCTGAGGTCTTCGCAAGGAGTTCACTTTGGCGGTGGCGGGAGCCAAGCTCCTGCGACTCGTAGGAACCACCATCACCGACGAGGTCATGCGGGCGTCCACAGCGGCCGCACGGCTGATGGAATTGCTCCTGGACAGGCGACCGCCCGTGAGATCCTCCACGGACTGCTGCTTCCGGCGTCGGGGCAGAGTACCGCCTGGCGCTGGACTGCCTCGCACCCGATTGGCGGTGACATCCGGGGTCACTGACATCCCACGACGTGCTGCCCCTCGATTAGCCGGCCAACGACCGTCGTCGGAGGGAGTGCCCGGTGTGCGAGCCCGGCTCAACGAGGGTGTTCTCTGCACCTGGGCTAGTCGCTGAACAGACTGCGCTCGGTTTAGGGCATTGGGCAGGGTATCCGGTTTCTGGGGGCGTGCCAGGCGGGCGGATGTGGGTGTTGCCGTGGAGCTGGGCACGCGGAAGGACGCGGAGGACAAGCGCGATTTGTTGCTGCTGGCAGGTGTGACAGGTGTCCCCGGCGCCGCACTGTTCCGGGGCAGGCTCTCCGCTCTCTTGAGGTTAGCCACCCGTCCTCGTAATTGATCCTTGGCCGGAGTGGTTGCCGCCTGCTCGGGCTCGAACATGGCCACCTTCTTCTTCACTGAGCCATTTGCTCTTCTTGGGGGAGAAGTCTTCTCGCTGCCCGCCTCACTGGGCGTCTGGGTCACTGTAGTAGTGGTGGTGGTGGTCACCTTCAGCTCACAACTGTCATAGATATCCTCCAGACCATTGCTGCTTGTGTAGCCACCGCTCGTGCTGCTGAGACCGCGTTGCAGGGTCACTCGGGAGAGGCAGCAACTGCTGGCCACGTCCAGACCACTGTCACTGCCATCGCAGTTGCTGGGCGCCACTCCCGACTCACTGAGCTCCAAGCTGGTCATGCCCACCACCAGCTGCTGCTCCTCCAGACAGACCATCTGCTGCTGCTGTTCCTCCGATTGCGATGCCATCTCGAAGAGAGTGGCGGACATGGCCGATCTCTGTGGATAAAATCAAGGAGAGGGGATTGTTAGTTACACTGATGGAAAAATAGGATAATGTTCTTTAATCTGTTATAAGATAGGATGATCATAAATTATACTTCCATAAATACAATTAGAACAGATTAGTAATTTACTTATCTATTTTTTCCTTTTTACCCAGGACAATCTTACAAATTTCCCCTCTTGATATAACAATCTAAATAACAGATACTTCTCCCTGTGCAGTGATTCACTTGGTGGCGACCCACATTTGTGGATGAGTATTTTTGGGATGCCTGGCATTTCGGGCCGATCCCCATTTCCCGCTCCCATTCCCGCGGCATGTGACACAGCTAAATGCAAACAAGTTGCATGCCACCGACCTTTTCCCGAATGCAAAAATAGGATTTTCGAGTACAATTCATTTTTTCGGTCAAGTTGCCAGGCACGCAACCAGAACAGATGGACGATGGACATGGGACATTGCATCGTGACCGGCAGGACCAGTCGTTGGCTGTGCCCTCAGGCTGTGATTGACTTGAACTAGTTCACAGGCGAAGGCGACAGTCACGGCATGAAAAATGCATGAAGTGGGGCCAACACCTGCCGACATCCCAAATATAACTGGGCCATCCGTCGCCTGGTTTTTGACGTAAATAAATTATGAGTAGCATTGTCTCGTGGGGTCGTCATCGTCGAAATACCCGTATCCGAACTTGCACACACATTTTGTGTGTGTCTTTTGCGGCTGGTTCTGTGGCACGTTGACCCAACTCGCAGACAGCTGTGGCCCATCATTGCGGAACTTTCCAAATTCGCATCCAATTTGGCATGCCACAACAATGTAGTCCCAGAAGTTAGCTTCGCACCCTATCGTAGCCATCATCATATTTCTAGTTGACTCGCATTAAGATACACACACGACCAGGTAGAGCATATGAAGTTAATTAAATAGGAAAATAAATATAAACATGGCAAAGCGAAGAAGGCCCCCTATATAAAGATACACAAAATATCCTAGGATGAAAAATTAAATATCCAAAAAATTGAACCT
>JAEIIO010039756.1:0-10144 GCA_018874655.1 Drosophila diplacantha | reverse complement strand
CAAAGTACAGGGCAAACATTATTTTTCCATATTTGAAATATAATATGCAGTTCGTTTTGTTAAGAATGATTTACTCAATTGGCACCTTTAAGATATTTTATTACAATTCTAATTATTCAAAATCGCTTCGGCGAAGCATGGTCAAAATGGTTGTGTTAGAACAGGTATTTTAAATTAAATGGAGAACAGGTACTAAGTGTGATCTTTACAGGCCTCCAGAGAAGCTGATATCCTCATTTCCCACCACGAAACTGAGATCGCTGACCCAGAAGATATCCAATCCACGATGGGTGGTGCCCGTGCTGCCGGAACAGGAACTGGAGGTGCTTCTCAATGCGGCCATTGAGCTAACCCAGGCCGGCAAGTTGATACCAAAATCCTTCTAAAAACCAATTGCTAAATGCTTGGAGTCCCATTTACAGGTGTGGATCATGACTGCGAGCCGTGCGTGGAGTTTTACCGCAATGGACTGAGCACATCGTTTGCGAAGATCCTCACCGACGAGGCGGTGAACTCGTGGAAGTATAACATTCACCACTGCATCCTCGTGTCCTGTGGCAAGCTGCTTAACCTGATAGCCATACACATGCAGCGCGACAATCCCTATCTGCTGGACCTGCTGGCCATCGTCTTCGATCCGGAGAACAAGTTCAACACGTTCAACGCGGCCCGCCAACCGGAATGCTTCGCCACGCCAGACTGCATTTGGGGACCATTGGATAGCAACAAGATGTACGCCCGGCCGCCACCGGAACCAAAGAATGCTCGAGGCTGGCTGGTTGATCTCATCAATCGTTTCGGTCAGCTCGGCGGCTTTGACAATCTGCTCGAGCGGTTTAACAGCGGTCTGGAGCTGCTGAAGCGCAATCAAAACAAGTCCTCGGCCGCCGCCAAGAGTCTGGATAGCAGCGTCGATGGTACTGGCCAGGATAACCGCCTCACGTTGGCACTCATTCACAGCCTGCTCCGACCCTTTGGCCAGTGCTATGAGCTGCTGACACCGGCCACCATCGCCAAGTACTTTATGCCCACCTGGAACGTGGTGCTTGATCTGCTGGACAGCTTCACCGACGAGGAGCTGAAGCGCGAGGTAAAGCCGGAGGGGCGAAATGACTACATCAACGGCATTGTAAAGTCGGCCCGCTTCTTGGCCAGCCGCCTGACTGGTCAAGAAGAGTTGATACGTGACCTGGAGATGTTCCGCTTGAAGATGATCTTGCGCCTGCTGCAGGTGTCCAGCTTCAATGGCAAGATGAACGCCCTCAACGAAATTAACAAGGTGCTGTCTTCGGTGGCGTACTACTCACATCGTTCCCAGCCCCTACCGCACTGCATGCCCGAGGACGAGATGGACTGGCTGACGGCAGAGCGGATGGCCCAGTGGATAAAGTCGTCGGATGTTTTGGGCATCGTGCTCAAGGACTCGCTGCACCAGCCGCAGTACGTGGAAAAGCTGGAGAAGATCATACGCTTCCTGATCAAGGAGCAGGCGCTGACGCTGGATGATCTGGATGCAGTTTGGAGAGCTCAGGCCGGAAAGCACGAGGCAATTGTGAAGAACGTGCACGATTTGCTCGCCAAGCTGGCGTGGGATTTTACTCCTGAGCAGTTGGACCATCTCTTTGAGGCGTTCCAGGTGAGCTTTTAGTTACTAAAATCTCCTTTTAGCCTTTTACCAATTGATATCTTTACCCATATCCAGGCCAGCATGACAACGGCTAATAAGAGGCAGCGGGAGAGGCTCTTGGAGCTAATCCGCAGGCTGGCTGAGGATGACAAGAACGGCGTGATGGCCCAAAAGGTGCTGAAGCTGTTCTGGACACTGGCCCACAGCCAGGAGGTGCCGCCAGAGGTGCTCGACCAAGCGCTCGGCGCCCACGTCAAGATCCTGGACTACAGCTGCTCGCAGGAGCGGGATGCCCAGAAGACCATTTGGCTGGACAAGTGCGTTGGCGAGCTGAAGTCAGGCGACGGATGGGTCCTACCTGCCCTGCGTCTCATCCGGGATATCTGCTGCCTCTATGACACGACGCCGAACCATGCGCCACGTACCCAAACGGGAACAAATCGACAGCAGGTGATCGAGCGACTGCAGAATGACTACTCGCTGGTTATTCTTGTCACCAATAGCCTGACGGCTTACATGGAAAAGGTGCGCCAAATGGTGGCCGATACACCGGGCCTGGAGGCAGCGACTATCCTGATTGATGGAAGGTTCCCGCATCAGGCGCAAATTGCCGAGCGACTGGAGTTCCTGAAGTTCCTCCTGAAGGATGGTCAACTGTGGCTGTGCGCCGATCAGGCCAAGCAAATATGGCACTGCCTTGCGGTGAGCGCCGTCTTTCCGGCTGATCGCGAGGAGTGCTTCCGCTGGTTCGGCAAGCTGATGGGCGAGGAGCCCGACCTGGACCCCGGCATCAACAAGGACTTCTTCGAAAACAACATCCTGCAGCTGGATCCACACCTTCTCACTGAGAGTGGCATTAAGTGCTTTGAGCGCTTCTTCAAGGCGGTCAACTCCAAGGAGGATAAGCTAAAGGCGATCCACAGGGGCTACATTCTGGACAACGAGGACCTGATCGGCAAGGACTACCTGTGGCGAGTGATCACAACTGGAGGCGAAGAGATCGCCAGCAAGGCCATTGATCTGCTAAAGGAGGTCTCTACGGCACTGGGGCCACGGTTGCAGGAGAACATTGGAGAGTTCCACGAAATGTTCATCGGCGAGTGCTGCTCGCGACTGCGGACACACTATGGCAATATCGTCATACTAGGCAAGACGCAGTTGCAGGAGGAGCTGGATGCACCTGATCAGTCGGACAATGCCAACGACGAGTCCAAGGACTCGAAAATGCGCTTCATTGAGGCCGAGAAGATGTGCCGCATCCTTAAGGTGCTGCAGGAGTACGTAAAGGAGTGCGACCGTTCCTTTAGCGGCGATCGCGTCCACCTGCCCCTCAGCCGGGTCACGCGAGGCAAGAACACGAGCCTCTACATCCGGTTCCAGAACCCAGGCCGGCCCATTGACGATCTGGAGATCGTGACGCACAGCAACGAGACTATGGCCGCCTTTAAGCGCAGTCTTCTCAAGCGAATCAAGGGCACCTCCACGACCAACATTAAGGTTGATCTCTTCTACACGAATGGCGAAATGATTGAAGTCTCAGACGAGATCAACCCTCTCTACCAGTACACCATCCGCGACAAGATGATCCTCACGGCCAAGCTGACACCCGTTGGCACTGGTCTGGCCAGCAGTCCCGACTCCTCGAGCGACTCGAGCACCGGTTCTCCACCGCGTCCCTGCCCCGACATGCAACGCGTTGAGTCCGAGAGCACGCTTCCCGGCGTCATCATATCGCAGAACTACCAGTACACCGAGTTCTTTCTGAAGCTCTACCAGCTGGGCAGCGACCTGGAACACGGCCGTCTGCGCGAGAGTGCCAAGATTCTGCTGCACCTGCTCCCTTGCGACCGCCAGACGATGCGCCAACTCCAGTTGATGTGCAGAGTGCCAAAGGAGGCGATAACAGCTGCGGTGGCACCCAAGGAGGAGGTAGAAAAATTAAACTCCATTGAGCAGCCGATCGCCACTGAGGCTGAGGAGGAGAATAGCTGCACGCCCGAGCAGATGTTCCTGCACCCGACGCCCGCGCAGGTGCTGTACAATTTGAGCGTGCTGCATGGACTGCTGATACCCGCCTTGGAGCCCCTTGGAGAGCCGGCGCTGCAGGTGCAGTCAGCGTGGATGCACTCGGGCTGCGCCCACTTCGTGCTGGAGCTCCTGACCAAGAACAATTTCCTGCCCAGCGCTGATATGCATACGAAGCGCGCCTCATTCCAGTGCGTGCTGCGACTGGCCAAGTTGTTCCTCTACATTGTGGGAAGCGTGCTGTCGCGCGTCGGCGACGAGCCGTTGGTCTGTGACCTAGACAACGGAGCCCGCTCCCAGGTGGACATTCTCAAGCAAAACTTTTCGACGATGCCGAACAGTTCACAGGGCACGCTGCGGGCTATTTCCGCCAAGCTGGCCGTGATAT
This sequence comes from Drosophila diplacantha, assembly GCA_018874655.1. NCBI lineage: Eukaryota > Metazoa > Arthropoda > Insecta > Diptera > Drosophilidae > Drosophila > Drosophila diplacantha. Next base: position 6,104 of record JAEIIO010039756.1, on the reverse strand, counting down.
TGGCCCGCGAGATGCTTTCCGCCTCCGCGGAGGGCGACCGTTGTCGCACTCTGTTCAGCTCGATGTTGCAGTGGTCCTGCCCGGACATCTCCACTATCAAGGCGGTGGTGCAGCTGGCCTGGGCATCGTCCTGCGGCAACCTGCAGGCCCTGGGAAGCAGCAGCAGCAGCGGCGACGGCTTCGAGGACGAGGTGATTGTGCCGGACGGCCAGGACTTTAGCATGTGCAAGGAGGCGCTCGAGGTGCTCACCATCTCATTCATCCTGAATCCGAGTGCCAATGAGGCGTTAAGCAGCGATACCAACTGGCCGAAGTTCATCACCTCCATTGTGCTAAAGAATCCGTATCGCCATGTGCGGCAGGTGGCGTCGGAGCAGCTGTTCCTGGCGTCCACCTACTGCGCCGGCGATCGGCGCCCGTTCGTTTACATGGTCAACCTCTTGGTGGGTGCCCTAAAGACGCTGGTTCCCCAGTACGAGTCCACTTGCTCCGAGTTCTTCTCGGTCCTATGCCGCACGCTGTCCTACGGGTGCATCTACAACTGGCCACTCCAGATTGGCGAGGGGCTGCTGGGCGACGAGATTAAGTGGCTGCAGCGTATTCGGGAAAATGTCCGCGCCACCGGAGACACTCAGGTGCACGAGGAGCTCCTCGAGGGCCACCTCTGCTTGGCCAAGGAGCTGATGTTCTTCCTCGTTCCCGACTCGAAGGCCCAGCTCAACGAGCTCATCCACGAGCTGATCGACGACTTCCTCTTCACGGCCTCGCGTGAGTTCCTGCATTTAAGGCGGCAAGGCAGCCTCCGGCAGGACACTGTCCCGCCGCCAGTCTGCCGCAGTCCGCACACCATAGCCGCTGCCTGCGATCTCCTCATTGCTCTGTGCCAGCTGTGTGTTCCTAATATGAAGCTACTCACCAATACACTCATCGACTTTGTCTGCACGGGTAAGTTTTAAGTCAAGACGATACTTTTCTTACCCTTGTCCCTGAAGTTGTCTATACATTTTCGATCATAATTTATATAAATCTTCTAAACACTTAGACACGGATCCGTTGCGGGAATGGGATTACCTGCCGCCCGTTGGCGCCAGGCCTACTAAAGGTTTCTGCGGACTGAAGAACGCCGGGGCCACCTGCTACATGAACTCGGTGCTACAGCAACTGTACATGGTGCCGGCGGTGCGGGTTGGCATTCTGCGTGCTCATGGTGCCGCCACCACCGATGGCGAGGATTTCAGCGGCGACTCGGATTTGACGGGCGGCGGCGGTCTGGGACCGGCGGTTCTCTTCTCCGGATCAGCCTCTGCCCTAGTCTCCTTCTCGTCGTCGTCGTCGGGTGCTGGGTCCGACGATGGGTCGCAGGATGTGCGCAAGAATTACCATGTGGTGATCCTCAAGCACGTCCAGGCGATATTCGCCCACCTGGGCCACAGTGCACTTCAGTTCTATGTGCCGCGAGGTCTCTGGACGCATTTTAAGTGAGTCAAGCCATAGAGCTGAGCATTCAAGTGTTACTTATTCCCGACTCTGGCAGGCTGCAAGGGGAGCCGGTGAATCTACGCGAGCAACAGGATGCCGTGGAGTTCTTCATGTCGCTGTTCGAGAGCCTCGACGAGGGTCTGAAGGCGCTGGGCCAGCCGCAGCTGATGAACGCCACGCTGGGCGGGTCTTTCAGCGACCAGAAGATCTGCCAAGAGTGCCCCCATCGCTACTCCAAAGAGGAACCATTTAGTGTATTTAGTGTCGATATTAGGAATCATAGCTCATTAACCGAATCTCTGGAGCAGTATGTCAAGGGGGAGCTGCTCGAGGGAGCCGATGCCTACCATTGTGATAAATGTGATAAAAAAGTAATGCTTTCCCCCCACGCTTACTTCCTGCCTTGCCTTAAATAATGCCCTTTTGCTTGAAATCCTACAGGTAGTTACCGTTAAGCGGCTCTGCGTGAAGAAGCTGCCGCCCGTGTTAGCCATACAACTGAAGCGCTTCGAATACGACTACGAGCGTGTCTGTGCGATTAAATTTAATGATTATTTTGAATTTCCTCGTATCCTGGATATGGAGCCCTACACAGGTGAGTTGTTCGGACCTTCTCAAAATTCTACAGCAATTATTTATTTTTATTTTGCCATCCAGTGTCTGGCCTAGCCAAGCTAGAGGGCGAGGTGGTCGAGGTGGGTGATAATTGTCAAACAAACAGCGTTGAAACAACCAAGTACGAACTGACCGGCATTGTGGTGCACAGCGGGCAGGCCTCCGGGGGCCATTACTTCAGCTACATACTCTCCAAGTGAGTTTAAGACAACCCACTATTATTTCCATTTGTTTGAGCATGGTTTTCCATCGCAGAAACCCTGCCAATGGCAAGTGTCAGTGGTATAAGTTTGACGACGGCGAAGTCACTGAGTGCAAGATGCACGAGGACGAGGAGATGAAGGCTCAGTGTTTTGGCGGCGACTACATGGGCGAGATCTACGACAACAACCTGAAACGGATGCAGTATCGCCGCCAGAAGCGCTGGTGGAACGCCTACATGCTGTTCTACACCCGCTGTGACCAGACGCCCGTGCAGAACGAGCCCAGTGTGGAGCAGTTGTCGCTTACCGAGAGTCGCAACATGGTCCTGCCGCTGCCTAAGCCCATTGAGCGTAGTGTGCGGTGAGTTGGTGGATGAACTATCTTCATTTTGTTTGCTATTTAAACACACTAACTTACCTTTTCTAGCCACCAAAACATCCGGTTTCTGCATTCGCGTAGCATTTTCTCCGTGGAGTTCTTCAACTTCATCAAGAAGCTGGTCAGCTGCAATATACCCTCTGCGCGGAGCGATAAGATTGTTAGTTTTTCGGGGGATCGGAGCGCACATTCCCTTACTAATTATTATCTTTTCCGTTAGACACCTGCCGCTGAGGAGCTATCGCTGCTGGGCGTGCAGTTAGCATCGCAGTTTCTGTTCCACACTGGTTTCCGTACGAAGAAGTCGCTACGCGGCCCTGTCATCGAATGGTTGGTTGATTGAGGCGCTTTAAAGACTCCTTTCACTCACCAATGACTGTTTCTTGACAGGTATGACACGCTCTCACATCACATACGTTCCTCGGCGCTGGTGCGCAAGTGGTTTGCCAACCATGCGCTCCTCTCGCCGCCATCCCGCCTGGGCGAGTACATCCTAATGGCTCCGTCGCCAGAGGTGCGCACTGTCTTCGTCAAGCTGGTGGTTTTCTTCTGCCACTTTGCCATCAACGATGAACCCTTGGTCGGCTACGACGGCGCCAATCTGTGCGAGCAGGTGCTTATCAGCGTGCTGCGCCTGCTGAAATCAGAGGCAGCTGATTATGGCAAGCACCTGCCCCACTACTTCAGCCTCTTCAGCATGTACGTGGGACTGGGCACTCGCGAAAAACAGCAGTTACTAAGGGTAAGCTAGAACCTCTACACCTGTTTGATTTACAAACTAAAGACTTCGTTCATTTTCAGCTCAACGTGCCGCTGCAGTTTATCCAAGTAGCACTGGACGACGGCCCTGGGCCGACCATCAAATACCAGTATCCGGAGTTTAGCAAACTTCACCAGGTGGTCTCCCATCTGGTGCGCTGCAGTGACGTGAGCGAGAAGTGCCAGAGCTCCAATCAGAACGCCCGCCCGCTGCCCAACCCATTCAAAGATGCCACCGTGTCCCACGAGGAGCTAAAGCCTTTGTCCACAGAATGTATGGATTTGCTCTTTACTCGCACCGGGTAAGTGAAGCTCCGAAGTCTTATAGAAAATTGCTTGAAAGATATCGTTACTCATTCATCCTATCGTGTCCGCCAGCTACATCAAGAAGGTGATTGAGGACACCAATGTGGGCGACGAGGGATTGAAGCTGCTGCAGTATTGCAGCTGGGAGAATCCGCACTTTTCTCGGGGCGTGCTCACCGAGCTGCTGTGGCAATGTGGATGCGCCTATTGCCATGACATGCGTCACCACACAGATCTCTTGCTAAACATCCTGCTGATCGAAGACTCATGGCAGCACCACCGCATCCACAATGCCCTCAACGGAGTGGCGGAGGAGCGTGAGGGCCTGCTAGACACGATACAGCGATCAAAGACACACTACCAGAAGCGGGCCTACCAAATCATTAAGTGCCTGACGCAGCTGTTCCACAAGTCACCGATCGCTCTGCAAATGCTCCAAACGAATTCAACCATCAGCCAACACTGGAGCATCGCCGTTGAGTGGCTGCAGGACGAGCTGGAGCGTCAGCGCGGCATCGGCTGCCAGTACAACTCGTACTCATGGTCGCCGCCGGCGCAGAGCAACGACAACACCAACGGCTACATGCTAGAGCGCTCGCAGTCAGCGAAGAATACGTGGACCATGGCCTACGAACTTTGTCCGGATGAAAGCAGCGAAAAAACGGTATGTACTAGCCTGGAATTTTCAACACAAGAGATAATTACTGATAAGAGTGCTGGCTAGGATCAGGACGAGAATAACGAGTCTGATTTGGAGTCCAACCTGGAGGAGAATAAGGCGGCAGACCTGGCGGCAACTCAGCCGGGTGACGCGCAGGAGAGCAGCATTGGTGGCACGGAGCAGCCAGCGGACAACAAGACCACCACCAGCAGCAGTCCGTCGACTGGCGCCTGGCCGGCTCGTGTGGACAGCAATGCCATTCCCCGACTGTCGCGGCAGCTTTTCGGGGCGTACACGTCGACCGGCAATAGTCCTGGTGGTAGTGGCGGCGTCACAGCCGCTACGACGGCAACGGGCAGTGGCGCCAACAGCGAGACTGAGAGCAGTGCCCAGGAAACGGGCGGAGAGACTAGCATAAACGGGCTGACGAATAGTCTGGATCAGATGGAGATAACGACCAAAAAGGTAATTGATGAGGACTAGGTTTTGGACAATTCTTGTCCACTGTTGAGTGTGTCCGTAGCCGAGAGGGTTCCTTCGAGAGTCGCCTGCCAAGCAGTCCCCCAGGAGCAGAAACAGTACACACAATAAACACACTATATACACACAATTTCAACTCCAATTCTGTCTCAAAATCTCACTCTTCTGTCTCCATGTAGAAATTATACCTCTTCAACTTAGAGCAGTTTGGAAAGTTTAAGTAAGCGATAAAGCTTCAGGCCCGACTCCAAACTAACTACTGAATTCAATACGGAGGATCAACAATTTTGTTCCAACGTCCAACGTCGGCAACGGTATTCCTGGCTTCGGTGCCCGAAGATCCGAACTCTTTCGTGGGGTTTTTCTAACTCTTTATATATATTATGGCAGTAAATATCTATATATTAATACTGTAACAATATTTGACTCGAAAGTCTCTTCAAATCGTCAAAAGAGGCCCACAAATGAAATATTGGGATATTTTTCGACAATTTAAATTTCGATTTATAAAGGTTGACGATATATTTTCGATATTATCCCCCATATATGTATACTTCGATTATGCGTCACGAATGTTTGCTTTTCGCCGTTTTGTTGGTGTTTATTTCCCTTTGTTGTTATTCCCTCCTCAAACTCTAATTCCACGCGCTCAGCCGGGCTTACGGAGTCGCTCCAAGGGAGGCAAGCTGCCACCGGTGCTCTTCCATCATCATCAGTTGCCGCCGGCGACGGAGCAGCAACTCAAGTTGAAGTACCAGCAACTGCAGGGCCACAAACAGCAGGCCCAGGCACAGCCGCAACAGCAGCAGCAACTACGCGGTGATATTAGCAAGAGTTCCTCAAGCCGCTTGATTTGATTTGCCGCCAAGTTAGTTAGAGTTGTTGTTTCATTTGAGCCCCGATCGCCCGCTCGCTCGCTCGCCTTACTTTGTGTTTGTTGAGTTCTGTTGACAGTCCCCGGCACAAACGAGATGCACTTGTCATCACCCCGGATCTGTAGCTGTGTTCAATTTGTTTTTTCCTTTACTCTACACTGCAAGCTTTCCCTGCTCACCTCTGCCAACACATAGACAAACACACTCACGCTCATTAGCACACAACAATCATCCATCCACACGGACAAACACACTCGATCAAAGGGTCCTATATATGTCAGTGATTCAAGTGCTATATATTTTGTAATGACAATAGAAATTAATAGTATGTAAGCTATGGCTGTGTT
>JAEIIO010039685.1:0-10028 GCA_018874655.1 Drosophila diplacantha | reverse complement strand
GAGCACGAAAAATGTCATGGAAATATGTCCATGGTTCTGAAATCATTTAAAATTGTGTCCCCAGAATAAAGCTACGAAAAGTAATTACTTACAGTAGAAATATGAAAACTTTACAATGGAATTGGGACCTAAAACCTCCGCTGCATACTTTTACAACACACTTTTAAGCGATTTCAAAACCATAGCGATTTCTCTGGCACTCCTAAAATCAATAACAAGTAATTAGAGTCGAGTAACAAATAAAAAAACATATAAACAATTAAGGCAGGTCATTAACTAAAATGGAATTGATGGTTGAATCAATGGAAATGCCAGTGTCTTGAGTTGGCTAAAAACATAAAAGGAAACTTACAAAGCTTGAAGTGTGGGGTGAAGATTGGGCTAGGGGTGTACTGTCGAGGTGTACGCATTGCGATGACTATGAATACTTTGGTTAGTGCTGTGTGTTCGCATGAGATTGGTTAGCTTTAGCTTATAATTCGTTTCGAGTCGTGTTGAGTTTGCGACTATTATTTGTTGACCAGGCCGCGGGCCTTCGGATACGCTGAGGCTGGCTTCTTGGCCGCCGCAGCCGCCACACGGCCCGTGGGCGGACGTCGGTTGGAGTCGAGATTGGACCCGGCACTCGGCAGTCCTCGGCTGGACTTGATGTTCCGCACATTGGGCATGGAGCCTCCGATAGCTGCTGGGCCAACTCCAGATCCTGCTCCTGCAGCAGAAGTTCCCTTAGCATTCGCATTGATTATGTTCTCCAAGCGGCTGCGAAGCGAGTTTGTGTGCGAGTCCACAATGTCGATATCATCGCCACCCGTTTGCATCGCCTGGGCGAGCACCGCCTGCAGGGAGGCGGACACCTTGGGCGTACGATACTCCTGGGTGGTGCGGCAGGGCATCTCCAGCTCGTAGTTGACGATATTCTCGCTCTTGAAGCGAAGGGAGCTGGGAGCATTCGACTTGGCCTCCTGCAGCGCATGCTCAGAGATGGGCCTTCGGCGCTGTGGATGCGACACTGGACGCTTGCTGCTGAACTTGCCATCGCCGCCGGGGGGCATGGGCAGAGCCATCGAGGAGAATTTCCACTCTTCCTGCTCCTCGTCGTACTTGGCCTGCGTGTACAGGCGCTGCTTCACCTCGATGGGCACAAAGTTGTCAATGATCAGCAGCTGACGCTTCAGCTCCTTGACCAGCTCGTTCTGGGCCATCTCCAGTTCCCTGAGGTCCTGGTTGTGGTCAGACTTGCAGTCGTTGAGCTCCTGCTGCAGGGCCAAGTACTTGGCGTAGCACTTGGACAGCTTGCGCTTCTTCAGCTCCACCTCCTGCTCGAGGGAGACGTTTCGCTCGCGTATCTCCAGAGTGGTTTCCTCCTGCAGCTCCAGCTGCTGCTGAATCTCAATCTCACGCTTCTTGCGCTCCGCGATCTCCACCAGCTTCTTCTCCAGCTCGATCTGCCGCTCACTGTATGTGTCCAGCAGGTTCTTACCTCCGCGCACCAGCTGGCCCTCCAGCTCGGCCAATTTGGCAGCCAGTTTGGAGTTCTCCACCCGCTCCCGTTCCAGTTCCTCATTGGACTTGGCCACTTCGGCCTCGTTCTCCTTGTCGGACTCGGACTCGGCTCCATCAAGATCGCTCTCGTCCTCCACCGGCTGCTCTACGGTAGATGCCTTCAGGGAGCCGGTCATTTCCTTGGCCACGATCTCCTTCTTCGGCTTCTTGATGCGTTTCTTCGGCTCGCTTCTTCTGGTCTGCTGCTGTTGCTGCGGAGCAATCAGTCGCTTGAGACGCTCGATCTCCGCCTGGTACTCCTTCAGCTTGGCGTCCTGCGGATCCTCGTTCTTGATCGGCTGATTCTGGATGGACTTGGCGCGCGAGGCGTAGCGCAGCGTGGTCAGCGTCTCATTGTAGTTGTAGTTCGAGGGCCCAATGTTGGCTATCATAATGGTCTTCGAGTTGCCGCCAAGCGAGTCCTGCAGCAAGCGGGTCAGCTTTGAGTCACGGTATGGAACATGGGGCGAACTCTCGGCCAGAGCGGAGATCACGTTGCCCAGCGAGGAGAGGGCCAGATTGATCTTGCTGGCCTCCTTCAATCTCTCCGCCGAGGCTCCCGTCTTCGACTGCCGCTCGCTGCCCGCCAGATCGATGAGGTTCAGCTTGCCCACCTTGATGGTGTTCGTCTCCGTGTCGCACATCTCGATTTTAATCATGAAAATGGCGTGGGATCTCGAGCTGTGCTCATTCATGTTGGTGAATCCCACGGTGCGATTCTTATTGCCCACCTGCATCACCCGGATCATGTCGTCGACGCTCTTACAGTTTATGGCATGCAGGTTGGGTACGTACACGCCCGATCCCCGTTCCCGGACCTCCAGATTCTTGGAGTTGGGCTTCAGCAGATCCCGCAGCTCCTCCATGTAGATCTCTAGGTAGGAGACATCCACTAGGAACTGAAAGTTCTCGGTGCGATTGATGTGCAGCCAGATCTGCTCGAAGGTCCGAGGTATGATGCCCATCAGGTCGTCGTTTCCGCGCACGCCCTCCATGGTGAATGTCTTGCCAGTGCCTGTTTGTCCATAGGCGAATATGCAGCCGTTGAATCCCTCCAGTACGGAGCTGACCAGAGGAAAGACTACCTCGTGGTATAGCGTTGTTTGGTTGGCGCTCGCATCGTATGCCGCATCATAGGTAAAGACCTTGCGCTGCTCCTTGTTGGCGTCGACCACATTCTGCAGCTCCACCACGCCCCGGTTCGGATAGACGTTGACCACCTCCGGCGAGCCCTCGGAACGCTCCCTATTGCTCATGGGTCGACACCGGACCACCACCTGGACGCATTCGTTCGGCGTTTGGCTGCCGGCGGTCCCGGGTCTCCTGCTCTTCGCACTCATTTCCGCTGATCCTTGCTTTGCCGTAGCTTTTTCTTTGTGCTTTTGTGACTAAGGCCGCTCCCCGCTGCCTGCCGCGCTGCTGCTCCACTCCCTGCTGCTGCTCCCCGCCTCTGATGGCCAGAAGTTGAGTAGCTGTGGCGACGGAAAACAAATGACGAATAAAATCAATAATTCCTTCCTGACGCAACCATCTGCGTGCGCCACTTGTGCTGCCGTGATTCACGCATCGCTGAAAGCCGCACTTCACGGTGGAGCAATGGGGCGAAGCGATTTGGCAATCTTCTATTTTACCTGTTATTTAAAGCCAATTACTTCACCTTGAAATCGCTTCTTTTTTTTGTCTCAGCTGCGGGTTTTAACAGTCGGAAGCGGTCAGTGTGGCCAGCTGCCATTAGCTACGGAATAATGCCATACGGTGGAATGGTAACATCAATAACTGCGCGCGCAGTTCGAGCAGATTGTCCTTAAAAATATTTTTATTTCAAATTAAATGATAATTGTTAATTTTTTTTTAATTTCTTTGTTTTTTATGTCTTCCAATGCAAGTAGTTCGTTTTTTTTTAATCCTTGATTAGGGTTTTTTGTCGAAAACCCAATAAAATAGATAATTTTTTAATAAAATGTAATTGTTGAATTTTTTTCGTATTTTGTATATTTTTTTACAAATCACGCTTAGAGGCCTTTGATTTGCTGGAACCAGTTTCACCCCGTTTGCGTTTATTCAAGGGATTACGGGGATCATAGGCATCATACCAATCGTCTCCTTTCTTATTAGCATCCTTGGCCAAAACCGGGGCGGTGCTGTTGAAATTCAAGGTGTGCGAGAGCCAGTCGTCGCCGATGATTTCCTGCTCCACCACCCTGTCGTCCAGATTTTTTGGTTCCGGTTCACCATCATCAGAGCCCGACTTCTGCTTCAAGTTGTCCAGCTTAGTGCGGAATTTTGATAGTAAACTCAATGTGAACTCCTCTCTGTTAAAAAACAAAACATCTTTAAATTAAATGCATAACTATTAAGTAAATCCATGCCAACCTTGACTGTCCTTTTGGCTGGAGTTTGGTCTTGGCAGTATACTTCTCCTTGGACTCTATAAAATCGCTGATGTAGTGATTTTCCTTAGCTCCCTTGATCTCTACTGGTTTTGTGACTTTTTCCTGACCATTCAAAATTTTATCTTTTGTTTGCTTATCCTTTTGGTATTCCTTTTTCAACGAGGCAATTTCCTCGCGAATCTTTGATCTAAAAAATTAAATATTTTATACAATATAATATATATAATATAGAATTTATTGGACCTTACTTTTTTTCTGAGATTTTGCGACTTTCTTCTTGTTCGCGCGTCATGAGAACATCTTCCTCGCCCTCCGAATCAGTCTTTTCCACCACCAGCTTTGCCTTTTTTTCTGGACGGCTCTTAGAACTCTTAGCAAGCTTCATTTTGACGAGATCTGAGCTTGAACTCTCAGGTAGAGCATTGACATTATCCTCAAGGCAATCTTCGGACAAACGTTCCTCGCTTTCAGCACGTTCGACTTTGGGCACTCTAATGGGTTCCTTGCTCAGTTTGGGGTCATCGATGACGTCGTGCAGGGATTTAGCTTTGCCCGCGTTTTGCTTTACGTATACGTTGGTCTCCTCTTCGTCATCCTCGGCTTCTTCGCCGAAGGAGAGCAGACCAAAGTTTCTGAAAGTATATTAGAGAATTAAGCTAAAATAACCGGTATCAATGTCACAGAAAAGGTTTTTGCATAATTGGTTACAGTTCCGGTTAATTATTCTTAACAATTTTAGTTACAGTTAATTCAATGGATATTAAATAATAATGAAAACCCTTACTTTACTCCCTGTCTTTCTTTCTTGGCCTTTTTACTCTTCGCAGACGGCTTGGCCAGGACACGTGGAACAATATCGTCGAAGGGATTGCTCAAAACCTCTGTGGAAACAATGCGATGGGCGTGCATGGGCCGCTCCTGGTGGTCCACTATGCCTTCCTCTAGCTTGAGCATGTTGTAGATGGTGTCGCCGGTGACCTTGCCAAACAGTGTGTTCTTGTTCTGCAGCTCCGGAGTGGGCGCAAACGTGAAGAAGAACTGCGAGGCGTTGTCATCCTTGCCGGAGTTCGCCATGCCCACCAGACCGCGCCGTGTGTACCGCAGACGCGAGTGGAACTCGTCCTTGAACGGATGTCCATAGATGGACTCACCGCCGGTGCCATCGCCATTTGGATCGCCTCCTTGAACTATGAATCCCTTGACCAGCCGGTGGAATTCGGTGTTTTTGTAGTATCCCTCCAGGCACAGCTGGACGAAGTTGCGGCACGCCTTTGGACACTCTCGCGCCCACAACTCGATGTCTATGTCGCCCACGGTGGTCTTCAGAAGCACCTTGCCCGATGTGGGCGGCTCTTGGATGTAAATATTGCTCATTTCTTTAAAATAACAAACAAAACCATTTACTAGAGATGGTTTTGTCTATTGTACCATCGATACAATCGATTAAATCCAATCTGAAAATGTGGATCGATGTATCGGAGAATTGGAATAAGTCGATTAATCGATTATAGAATCTAGTTACTACTGTTGTCATTCAAATTGTAACTAGGCAACCGTTTGCTTTTCGCATTCATAGTTTTTAGGTTTTTTTTATACGAATTTTGATCGATTCATCATGAACTTTAACGACGATCCCCTTGCGGAACTCCTGAGCGACAACAGTCTGGACAATGACAACTTTTTCGAGACTCCAGCGGGTGGAGGCCACAAGAAACCGCCAAAGTCAGCGAAGCCTAAAGGAAAGCTGGAGGATTTGTTTGGCATTCAGGAGGAGACGGAGTCGGACGTGCAGGGGCAGGGGGCGCGGAGCAAGTCTGTTGTCACCAGCACGCCAAGAATTGTCAAGCAAAAGCCGTCCATTTCGTTGGACGACGATGCAGCGGATGATGACGACTTGGGCTTCGATCCCAAACGGCCGAAAAGTGGTGGCGCCAAGAAAAGCCTTTTCGACGACCTACTGTCCAGCAGCGTGGAGCCGAAAAAGAACATTTTCGATGAAATCCTGACGGGTTCTGGCGATCCCAGTAAACGTCCTTCTACCGCAAAGCCCTCGATGTCTCGCCAGTCCACAGACACCACCACAGATAACTCGCAGGCGAGGCCCAAGACCTCCACAGGGCGAAGAAGCTCCGCCCAATCAGCCACCATTAATGCTGATCCCCTTGGGCTATTTGGCAGGGACACAAACGCTACTGTTTCGGGGATGTCTACACCGGTTTCGAGGAAGCGGGGAACAACTGCAGATTGGCTAGGTATAGAAGCAGCTGCTGCCTCAGCGGTGGAAGCGGTGGAACAGCTTGAGCACCTTCCAGCCGCTCCAAAACCGCAAACCCCTAAGAGACAGCCCTCCACAGAAATTCCTGCAAAGAACGCAGGTGACATCCTGCTTCTGCCCGACGCCGAGGAGACCGAAGCAGAGATGGCACCGGATCTAGCTGCTCCTTCAGGACCGTCCGCCGTGACCGCAGCTACACAGAACATACTAATGCTCAGCAATCTCAATCTGGAGAGCAATCACAAGTTCAACGCTCTGCAGCAGCAGGAGGCACAGCTGGTAATTGCGGCGCAAATGAAGAACCAGGAGCGCACCCTGCTGGAGATGCAGCGACGCCAGGAGAAGCAGGATCGCAAGTTCCAAGCCCTAATCCAGCAGCAGCTACAGCGCCAACAGCAAATGGAGGAGCATATAAAGGGCCAGCAGGAGCGGATAAACATGCACATACAGCTGATGATGTCCCAGCCCGTTCATGTCCAGGAGGTGGCCCCTGAACCCGCAGAGAAACGGGAGCCAGAGGAAAAGGTTGTCCCCAAAGAGGTAAGAAAGGAGCAAGAGCACTGGCTCCAGCTGGAAACAGAGGTCAAGCGTAACCAGCTGGAGAAGCAGCGCTTAGAAGAGCTGGTGGCAAACATGAAGGTAAACTACGAGCAGGAGATCGAAATGATTGATGCCTCGTACAAGTAAGTTTAAATGGATTGGGGGAAATATTTTAATAAGAACAAAGCTAATATAAAAATATTATTTTTTCAGAAAACAAATAAAGGTTCTGGAGGATCATCTGGCCGCCGTGGAGGATCGACTTAAAACGGAGAACACCGAACTGCAGCAGTATTACATTGGCAAGCTAGAAAAGCAGAAGGAGGACTACGTAGAACAGATCTCCAACCTGAAGCAAGATCACGAGGATGAGGTGCGCAAGCTCCGTCACTCCCACGAACTGGACATTGAAGGGATTCGTCAGGCCAAAATGCTGGAGCTGGCGGCCTTTCAGGACCATGGCAACTACCTCGAGACCCTTCGATTGGCCTCCAGCAATCTCCAAGAGCTGAGGGACGGAATGACGGGTACTCAGGAGAGAGAACGCCAGCTGGAGGCTCGCGAGCGGCGCCTGGCCGACCAGGAGAGGCGTCTAAAACTCGACGAAGAGACGGCCGATGAGGAAAAGCGTCGCCTCATGGAGCTTGTTAGCACTCTAGAGCTGCAGCTGGGTCGCCTTTCCAAAGACTCGGCTGAGGAAAACTGGCAGCTGCGCCAGCGCATGGCCAGCTTGGAGGCGGAGCGCAAGGCCTTCGAGCGCGAGAAGGAATTCCACCGCGAGCAGATGAAGCGGGATGAGAAGCGGGTCGAGGAGCTCAAGTCCATACAGTTGGAGCAGACGGATCGACTGCACCACGACCTTCAGCAGGAGCGCACCCAACTGGCTGTGGATCGACAGCAGCTGGAGATGAAGCTCAAACTTCATGAGCACGGCGACCTGGACAAGGACCGCCTTGAGCTGGAGGCCCAACTAAAGGTGGCCCGCGATGCCATTCGGCGGGCGGACGAGGAGCGGGATCGCTGTCACAAGCTGCAGCGCGAGGTGGAGCAGCGGAAGCGTATCCTCCTGGACAGGGAGAACGCACTGAACGTCAAGGAGGACGAGCTTGCTCAGGCCAGCGGGGCCTATCGCGTTGCGACTAGTCGCACCCACATGGCGGAAAACAAGGCCCGCGAGGCCGACCAGCTACTCCAGGCTAAGCTGCAGCTAATGGGGAAGCGTGCAAATGAGCTCGCCGAGAAAGAGGCCCAGTTGGCGCAGGAGCGAATGCTTCTGGCTCAGGATCGCATAACCCTGCACAATCTGAAGAAAGAGATTGCCCGCAGCCGGTGTGCTCTCTGCAAGATGGGAGCGGATAGTGCTGAGCTAGCCATCCGCACAGATCGAAGGAATAATGCTTTACCCACCACGGATCCTCTACTGCTCCCGATGCAGACTAGCAAAGCGGAGCTACTGCTCAAATTGGCCGCCAGTGAGCCGGGGCAAGTTCAGAACGATATTGTAGACCGAATGCTGGACGAGAACATAGAAGCTTCTTACCGTAGAATGTACAACGCGCCATCCAGTAGTTCCCTGAATGATCCTGACTTTGGCCTGGCTGGTGGGCTTGACGATGACTCCAAAGTGGCTATGGACCACGGAAGAAACTTTGACATGGACCAGGATTATTTGGCGAATTTTAAATGAAAACTATAAAGTAACACATAATACGATTTTTAGATTTTATTTATTTTCATTGTAAAAATAAGACGAAAAAGTGGATGTTCGAAAAGATTTTTGAAAATAAGCTCTTGACGACTTCCGGTTATCGTGGACTTGAACCGCTCAACAGGTTGTTTTGACCATCGATGTTATCGATTTCCCAACATCGAGCATTGGTGCTAAATTATGTTTCTATCGATGTCTCGCCACCTCTATCGCTGCTTGTTGCATTCCGTTTTTTCGTGTTATTCGTGTGTGACGTTATTGCACACACAAAAAGAGCATTTTAACTTAGATTAAACAATATGTAAATAGTACGCGGTAGTGCAAGAACATAAGCTTAGGGAAAATCAAGTTAATCAGTATTTTGGCGACTCCGCTAACGCTTTGTATTCGGTTTTTGTGACTGTTTTCTGTCTGTGCTGTCTTCTGTGTCTGTGTTCGTTTAGTCTCGCATGAGTGTGTGCGTGGTGTAGGAGTGTAGGAGGAGAAACACCTCCCCTTCCAAAATAAAAGTCCAAAAACGAAACCTCTTTTCGGTGTTATAATTCGGAAGCTAAGCAAAACAGCAAAAACATTAAGCAGTGTGAAAGAATTGGTTTACCCTGGTGGATGAAACTCGAAGCCGCCGCATATTGGGCAACTGAAAAACGGAACCGATAACCAGTGGAGGTGACACCTCAAAAAGCGAGTAAGTTGGCACTCAGCGAATGCGAGGCACAAAGAAGAAGAGTAGCCATACAAATGACCGACTACAAACATATTTACGAATGTATTTTAATGACAATCACCATTATCCGAGCCCTCCCACCGGGTTTCGCCGTTTTATAATTTTGCTATTCGCTTCGTTTTTTCTATCCCATTGCCACACGTTAAATTGGCAATCAATTCCGTTGATTGATGTTTATAAATAGTTAAAGTTGGGGCGATATGTTCAATTTATTGCAATGTATTGATTTACCTTAACCTTTTTGCGGCAGATGTCCTCTCACTCTCACTACCCTCTCTCTCTCTCGCCGGTTCATGTTTTTATATCTCCTATTCCGTCTCCTCCTATTCGCAGTCACACACATATGCATACGTGTTTGTGGCTGTGTTTATGTCCGAACAGCTGTTTCCTATCTGAAAACGAGAGGAGCTTCAATGGGACAAAATCGTGCCGCTTCCCTTGCAGATATTTATAATAAAATATATATGTACACATGTATGTAATGAAATCGCTTGGGAATTCGTTCCCCCGCGACTTTCCTTCGGGCAAATTGATGCCGCCGCTACTGTTTGTATTCATTTGTTTATTTACAATTGCGTGCACAATTGCGCCTTTTTGCGCCACTTCGATGAATTTTGCAATCAGAAATATGAAGCGTTTGCTTTTGGACTATTTTCCATGTACATATGTATATGGACGATTGCTCATATCAGCACGGAATAGGAATTTTTTGTTTACTTATGTTGTATCTTAAACAATTGTTGAAAACGCAGCCATTTACTCTGGTTCTTTCCCTTTATTCTTTCATATTTCCGGTTGGTTCTTTCAAAGAAAACATGGGAGTATTTTTTAATAAGAAATTACACT
>JAEIIO010039251.1:0-37333 GCA_018874655.1 Drosophila diplacantha | reverse complement strand
GCATCTCTCTTAAAAATTCATCTCAAAAAGATTCGTGTTTCTGGGATTGTGACCGAACGCGTTTGCCTTTTCGAATGAACACTGAAATATTCATTTGAAACCTGAATGTAAAACCCAAGCAGCGCGGTCTGCTATTAAGGTTGCCACTTCAGATTTTTTCCCGTCAAATTTGGCTTTTTTCGAGTTGAAACGAATAGGTACGAGATATTAATCGATTGGTTTTCAGGAAGAGCGCCAAAATACAGAGATGTAGATTGATATTTAAATTTGTAAATTGAAATTTTTCCTTTTAAAATATCCGATTTGTGGTTTCATTGGGATTGTCCGTCAGATAAGAGATGGCTCTTACTCCATGATGTGGTCAGATTCTGACTTCGCTCCACTTTCGTGCACATCTGAAAGGCGCATCAATTGAATAATGCGTTTTCAAGTGACGCTTAGACGCATTCTTCACTAAATTGTGCAATTGTCTGACCGAATTAGACAGCGCAAACCAACGCATACAAGAGAGCCGGCCCGGCCGGCCAAGAGATTGAGATAGAGATCTCGGGGCGCAGATAAGACCCTTCAGCGCAGCTGGAACGGACTCGGCTTTGCGTGAGTTCAACAATCTGTAAATTGGTCGTTGCAAGCGAGCGATGTAAATTGAGCTGCATGCCGCCGCTGCAATTGGATTCGACGGGACCCTTTTCTTCTCCCCCTGCACTTACTTGATTGACTTGGATTGGCTTTCCCCAGATATCATCGTCCGCACAAGATGTCTGTCATCCGGACTCACAGCTCTAACCCTGCCCTGCTCTTCCAGAGAGAAAGAGAAGTGGCAGTCAGAACCCTTGAAGCAGTCCATCATAATCTCTATCGCATGTTGGCTGACCGCAATTCTTCAGTACTTATATTATAATTCTGAATTTAATCGCTGCACTGATTCCACACAGAAACCCCCGAAAGCAACCTTTTAATAAGTATAATGAATATTCAATAATTCTCCCCCAGCTCTTGGCTTATTCGTTCACACATCGCCTTCGAGCTGAAAGCTGATTAATCTGATTGCAGATGTATTGCTCGGGGCGGCGGCTAGTCAGACTGAGTATTCAGATGGTCCAAAAACAGACAGCATTAATGAGCGAGGGTTCACATCTTCTCACGAAGCAGCAGAAAAAACTCCGTGATCCACTGCCACTGGCCTTTGGGATGCATAGCGCCGACTATTCGAATGAAGTCGCCCCAGCAACCCCCGACTAAGTTGTGAAATGAAATGATGTCATCGTTGAGAAATTCCGCTCATCGTAGTAATAAAAGTTTTTACAAGGAACAGAGAATGTAACATTCCATTCCAAAAATATAAATATATGGAAATGTATCTGTGTACTTACTGGGTTTGGCATAGGACAGAAGACGGCAGACGGAGAGTGCAGAGCATTTACACATTCCGAGCGGTATTCGCGGCAAAAATATAATTTCTGATTGTAAACATATGCGTCGTCGTCTATGGCAGGTCAAGAGCGGAGCTCGTCGGCGGTCCGATGCCGCCACCAGCTCAAGTGGCTGAAAAGTGGCAGAGATGCCTCTGCAATTCAACAAGCTGTATTTGACTGTGAGGATAGGAAGAGATAGGAAGAAACAGCTCGCTCACAGATTTTTTTTACATGGATTGCGGGCCGGGTCCAATGCAATCCAGAGCGATGTTGTACCTTATGTAATGGGCAGACTGTTCAGAGTGCATTCCAAACGACTATGCGAGCTGGAAAGTTCAGGCCCCAAGCAAGTTCTTGGAAACATCTCGGCACACATGGGCGAGATCTATTTTGGGCACCCCTCGAAGTGCGAAAATGAAGTGGCAGAAGCAGTTAAGCGAATGGGTGTTCCTTCGGCCCCACGCACATGTGGCAGGGAATGCACCGCATTTGGTTGGTGCAGCAGCAGCTTAAAAACGGCGACCAGCGCCAGTGAGATATTAGTCCAGGGGGAATCCCACGGTCCTAGATGGGCACCATATGGGCTCGCTGCTGTCAGAGTATTTTTGGAACTTGAAAGGGGAGGTTTCCCAAGTCCCTTGGAATTGGTCTTCTTTGCGTTCCAGCTTGAAATTAATTTTTGTTTATGGCCTGCCGCTCCACTTATTGGGGTCTGTCCCACTTCCATCCAGCTTCTGCGGCGTTCGCCACCCCAACCCATTGAGAGATGTCGTACTTCACACATTTCATCGTGTATTTTTATCAAAACACTTTCCGAAATCGAAATCCAAAGAGCAGTTCTTGGGCACGGCCGAGCCCCTCGGGTGCAGCGCAGTGCCTGCTGAACAAATATTTTGAGTGTCTCGTTCGGGGGAGGCTATTAATCAGTGCATTCTCGTCATGGGGCGTTTCGCGTTTAGTAGGAACAGCCCTGAAGATCTCTGTGGACGATAGGGGGAAAATCAGTCAGGCCATAACAGGCAGTAGGCATGCAGTATACAAATGGTTAATTTAATATTAAGAGTTTTGGGTATCTAATGCATAAAATGGTGGTTACTTGTGATCATCCCGGGTGTTCTAAGACCGATTTGTTTCACGTTAAATTAAAGTCTAAAACCATCTAATAACGTGACTTTCGGGCTGCTGGCCAATTCTACGGGCCGGGCAATTATCATTGTCGCGGTGGCGGTAAGTTTGAGGATCTGTCTAAAGGCCGAAAAAGATGGATTAACGCACACATTTGCCCCTCGCCTTGGGTATGCGCAGGCAGCCGAACAAGGGTAGAGTCCAGGGTTGCGGCGTGTTTGCCGAGGGCACGCACAGGATGTGCGTGTCATCGCAGGCGGGGTGTGCCTAGTGCCGGGCCTGAGCGAGCTCGTAGTACCTTCTCCGAAACGCTATCCTGCCTGCACGGGTAAACACACCCCGTGAAGCAGCCAGCGGCACGTACATACATACATAGGTCAAACCGATTGTGCCTAGTACTATTTGGGTCATGTTTGAAAAAAGGCCAGTTGGGAACAAGGGCAGAACGCAGGAACGGTGGTTATTTAATTAAATGTTAGACACCAAAAAAAAAACAATCTTGTCACAGAAGTTTGACTTTTAATTTCTGTCAGATGCGACTTATCCAGCGGGGAGGACACGTGCGTCTTCAAGGGCCTCCACAAAACATGCATTTCCTCTCCATCTGTTTGCGTGGTGTGCACTCCATCCATTTTGAACACTTCATAAATTAGGAGGGAAAAGTGAAAATTGACTCAAGCCTCGAGCCTGGGTCTTTACTTCGTCTGTCAGTGCGGTTTTCGAAAACCGCGTTAATGGCATCGCTTGACAGACAAGGGACCGGCAATCGCTGCTTGCCGTTCTTTCAGATGCCGACCTCCCTCACTCTGGAGCTCAGTTTAGATAGCCCACGGAACTACAACTACCAGCACCATAAAGCAGGCCCATTTGGCGGTGGGCTAGCGGCGTAACAGTCTTTTGTCAGAGAATTACAGGGGAATGTCAGGGGAGTCCTGCGTGCAGCAGGGCAGATCGGGTGATGTGGCTTGAGCAACCTTTGTCACTAGCTTAGCACCAATAGTGGTCACGAACACTCACCTGACTTTTACTTGCGCTTTCTGGGACCACCAGTTGCTTGGGACTTCGGTCGCTGGTTCTTCCGCATGCTGCGCTTACGATTCTCGGCCTTTCTCTCTGCATTATCCTCGTTGCGCTTCTTGATGAACTCCAAGCGCATGCGGGACTTGACAATTTGTTCGGGTCGTCGCATTTCCTTATCGTTTCCGCTAAGGCGCTTCTTAAGCTCCACCTTCACATTGTGACGAGCATGGCGGCTTACGGGATAGCGCTGGGCGTGGCTCAGTGGTCTGAATTTGTCGTCGTCACTATCCGCGTTCTCGCGCTGCAGCTGGTCCTCGATCTTAGACTTCTCTTTCCACTCGTTATAGCGACCCGTTTTAAAGGAGGCTGGAATCCAAGCGCCAGACTCGGTGCGGATCTTGTTGGCTCGAGGATCCTGCACAGACACCATTTTCTTCTTGATTCGGTCCCACTTCTTTAGGCCCGGTTTGTGCTTTACCTCCTGCGAGGAGTTGCGGTCCGATACCGAGAACTCGGCATTCTGCGCCTGACGTTCAAAGGTGTTAATGGCCAGGCCATCCTCCGTGTGCTTGTCGGCCGACTGGTACGGAACGTAGTGCTCATCATCCTTGGAGTTTGTCTTACGTTTCTTTTTTTTTGGCTTATCCTTGTACAACGCGTCCATATTTTGGAGTCTCTTGGGCGCCACGACTTTGTTAAAGGTACTGCTTATGGCTTCCTCGTCGGCGGTGGGTATTAGGGTCGAATTAGGCCTCTGGGTCTCGGCCTCTTTCTTCGCCTCGTCTAAGTCCTCGTCCGCGCGTTGCTGTCTAAACTTTTGAATAACAGCTGCGTGCTGGGATCGCTTCTCCTTCATAACGATAAATTGAGTTGACTTTTGCGTGGTGTTGAGTTCAAAAACGGTCTGAAAAGCATACTCCATAAGCAATCTCCCTTGCAAAGACACCTACTGACGTGCAACTTACACCGCCTGGTCGGAAACTACGCATCTTGACCAGTATATCATGCTTCTCCTCCTGCAACTTGCGCTCAGCTGCAGCTACCTCCGCCTGCGACTCTGCGGACTGGCCATTGACCTTTGCGGCGTGGGCAAGCACGGGAGCGGCTGAGAAAAAATCTTCCAACGGTTTAAGAGCAAAGAACTTGATCTTCTTCACTCGCGCATTGGCATCCGTGGAGGCCACTGGACGTGAGCTTAGGTACTTCTTGTATGCATTTTCGCTGGTGCGCAACACTCCGGACTGCAATTATTACAAGCGGTAAGCAATAGATAGATAGCAATAGAAGTTGCATAAGGGACTTACGATATGATGGCTCTTCTTGATATCGGTCACTGTGAGGTGCTCCTCCTCGAGCAGGTCCTGTGGAATGGTTCCCATGGCTGAGCTATCATGAATGTTGAAGGGCCGGTTTAGGAACAAGTGCAGATCAAGAAGATGGGCAGTGTCATCAGTGGAGAAGATTGAGTATGCAGTGCCAGTGCGGCCTGCTCGGGCACAGCGGCCGACGCGATGCACGAACAGCTTCGGCTTGCCCGGGAAGTGAAGGTTGACCACGTAGTCCAGACTGGGAATGTCGATGCCGCGCGCGGCCACATCCGTGACGATTAGCACCGACACCTTCTTGTTTACGAACTTGGCGGTATTGATTTTACGAGCGGCAGGATCCAGACTGGAGTACACCGATGTGTTGGAGATACCTGCCTCAGTGAGGATGTACGAAATCAACTCAACATGATGCTGTGTGCCGGCAAACACCACGGTCTGTGAATCCAGTGGGATCACATACTTCAAGAGCACCACGAGCGCCGTGTAGCGGTCGTCGGGCCGGCAGTAGAGGAACTTCAAAGCCAGGGCGTCCGGCAACTTAGATTCGACGTCAAGACGTATGAGAACCGGGTCATTGAGGCCGGCCCGAGCAAAATCCACAAGCAGCTTGGGCAGGGTCGCGGAAAACATGACCATTTGCCGGGAGGAGGGCAGCCTGTGCAGCGTCTCGTTAAGCTGCTCGCCGAAACCCATCTCGAACAAACGATCAGCTTCGTCGAAGACCACGTACTCTGAGAATCGATAGCTCTGGTGAAAAATAGCTCAGCAAACCATTCGCAAATAGCGAAAAGACTTACCTATGGAGTTTAGCTTTAAGTCCATTTCCACACACAAGTGGAGGAAGCGCCCAGGAGTGGCCACAATAACATCGGGGCATGTGTGAATTGCCGAAAACTGTGAATCCATGGAGTCGCCTCCCAGTACCAGGATAGTCTTCAGCTCCATGAATCGGCCGAGCTCCTTGATGAACTTGTACGTCTGCACCGCCAGCTCACGCGTGGGCGACAGTATGAGGGCCCGGGCGCCTTTAGTAGGCTCCCGCCGCTGCAGCTTCTCAAAGAGCGGAATCAGGAAGCAGGCCGTCTTGCCAGAGCCCGTCTTGGCCATGGCCACCACGTCCCGACCTTCCAGAATCAGTGGAATAGTCTTTCGCTGAATGGGTGTTGGCACTTTGTATCCCCGCTTTGTGATGCCCTTGATGAGCTCAAAGCCCAAGCCCATTGACTGAAAGCCACCGCTTTTCTTAGACTTGGGCTTGCTCCGGAGGATGTCGTCACCCTGACCACCTCCGCCACCGCCATCGTTGTCCAGTGAGGGGAACCCTGGTATTTCATCGGCTTGCTTTTTGCGCTGAAACCCGGTCAATTTGTAATTTCAAATTATTTGAAAGTAGCGATTTATTGCCTACCATTTCTGTTTTGTTAGTTACACGTGCATTTGTTGAAGCACTGCCACCGCGTTAACAGCACAGCTGGTCAGTCCAAAAAAGTGGCAACGCCAAAGCCATAAGCGATTTAAGTGTGACCGTTGTCTTAAAACATAAAAAGGACTCATGTTTTCCCAGTTCTGTGGTATTTTTATCAAAACGGTGTTCAAAATGAACAAAGCAATCGCAGGAAAAATGTATAGTTGTAATAGTAAAATTTATATGTAAAATCAAATTCGCACAAAGGTACTATATTATTCGACAGCTGATAAGGCCCTTAGGTTTCCAAATGCGCCTCGCTAATGAGTTTTCTGCCCTTCCCTCGTCCGCCAGGTCGTCGTCTTTGTCTCCGTTTCAGATAAGGAAGCGGGAAGTGGGCGGAGTGGAGCGGTGTCTAGGAGATATAGAATACTACGATTTGGCCTGACAAAGCAAACGCAACAAACATGTCAACTACTCCCAACTCCAATAGCAGTAGCAGCACCAGCAACAACAAGCAGCAGCCCCAGAAGCAGGATACGTATAGCAGTGATAGTAGCGAAGAGAATCTTGAGGCGGCCGAGGAGCGGAGAAGGCGGATCCTTAAGAATCGCAGCCGGCTTAATCGGCCAAACATTTCCTGCGGCGGAGCCGTTCCCAAGCAGGACGGCAAGTCACCGGGTGGAGCGGCATCCACGAGCTGCCAGGCAATGGCTTCGGCGGGAGCAGGAGGCCGCCTTCCAGCGCCGCCAGAGAGGATATCGATGCTAGTGGACGGAGTGCGCTTTACAGTCGAGCAGTCGCTCCTCACAGCTCATCCCACCACCATGTTGGGTACCATGTTTGGTTCCGGTTTCCAGTTTGCACACGCTAACGAGCGCGGTGAATACGACGTGGCCGACGGCATCTCACACTTGGTGTTCCGTGCAATCCTGGAGTACTACAAGAGCGGTGTGATTCGCTGCCCACCAACGGTATCGGTGCCGGAATTAAAGGAGGCCTGCGATTATCTGCTTATTCCCTTTGATGCCACCACCGTGCGCTGCCAGAATCTAAGTGAGTATACCGCGAGCTGCTCCTGCCTGGGCGAACCTTAGTTGTGGCCACCTCTGGTCTCTGCTTCTCTTCCGTCTCTTCCTTTATAACATGCCTTCTGTTGTCTTCGACAAAAAGGAGGCCTTCTCCATGAGCTCAGCAACGAAGGAGCTCGCCAGCAGTTCGAGCTCTTCCTCGAGGATCTCATCCTGCCGTTGATGGTGGCATCAGCACAGCGCGGAGATCGTGAATGTCATGTAGTCGTGCTACTCGAGGATGATATGGTCGACTGGGACGAGGAGTTTCCGCCGCAAATGGGTGAGGAGTATTGTCAGAGTAAGTACCGAGAGCATTGGGGCCTGCAGGATCAGAAATTAACACTCAGACGCAGCTGTCCACAGCACTGCCATGCACCGCTTCTTTAAGTACATCGAGAACCGCGATGTTGCCAAGCAGGTGATGAAGGACCGCGGCCTGAAGAAGATCCGCTGCGGCATCGAGGGCTACCCTACCCACAAGGAGAAGATCCGGAGACGTCCCGGTGGACGGGCCGAAGTGATCTACAGCTATGTGCAGCGCCCGTTTATTCACATGTCTTGGGAAAAGGAGGAGGCAAAGAGTCGCCATGTGGACTTCCAGTGCGTAAAATCAAAGTCTGTGACAAATCTCGCTGAAGCCAATGCCGATCCTCCCTTGGAATTGGATGCAAGTGCGTAAGAAACCCAGCTGATTTAAGATATCCGCTACATTTCCATTTATCGTTTAGGTGGCAACCCTATTCCGCCCATTGCAGTGGTTAATCCGCATCCCAATAACGTAGAGCTTGCTCCCGGTGTGGCCGCAGCCGCCCCCGCAGTGATGGGTGTGGCTGGCCCAGCAGCGGTAGTCGCTGTCGACGAGGCGGCTGGCGGTGTTGTGATGCTCAACGATTTGGCCCAGGCGGCTGGCGCCGGTGCCGCCGGCATCGTCGACGAGAACATATAAAGCAAAGAAGAGACCGTGGGAAAGGTGGAACACACTGCCAGGGCAGCAGCAGCGCGCACAGAAAACCCTTTCTACAATTTTCATCAACATTTTTATATATATGCAATAAAAACTGAAATGTCCAACACAAAAGTACCTCCAGATGCAGAGTCTAAATCCGACACAATGCACCTATGCTCCATCAAAAGCCTCGCGCTCACCTTGAGGAAGCGAAGAAGTCTCCCAGTTTAGTGATCGTTCTATGGCCATTTTCCACTTTTGATAGCGGAGATTTCGCTCGGTGGCATTGATCGACGGCTTGATTGCTTCGCGCGGCCCAGACTTCGAAAGTGGTGCCTCCATGGAGTAGCGACTTTCGACGGCTTTGTAGGCAGCCATGGCAGCGCCCTGAAATGCTAGCATTAAAAAAAACGGCGACTATTTGGTGAATTCTCAGTACTGACCAGGGCAGTGGTCTCTGCGATCTTGGCACGAAGCACCTGAATCCCCACGAGGTCCGCTTGCAGCTGCAGAAAGAGACTGTTTACAGTCATGCCTCCATCCACCATTAGCTTGGCTAGCGGAATTTTGCAGTCCTTGTGCATGGAATCGAGAATGTCCCGGACCTGAAAGCAAACCGCTTCCAGTGTAGCCCGTACAATGTGCTCGCTCGTCGTCTCCTCACTTAGGCCGCAGATCACACCTCGAGCGTCCTGGTTCCAATAGGGGGCGTAGAGTCCATTAAACGCCGGCACAAAGTATACGTCCAGTGAGTTGTCCACGGTGCTGGCCATGGCTTCAATCTGCCCAGAGTTTTGAATGAGGTTCATATTGTCCCGCAGCCAGTTGAAGGCCGCGCCAGCAATTGAAACACTGCCCTCAAGGGCGTAGTAGGGAGTGGCTTTGCGTCCCAGCTGGTATCCAACGGTGGTTAGGAGCCCGTGCTGGGAATGGACGATGGAGGGTCCAGTGTTGTAGAGAAGGAAGCAGCCGGTGCCATAGGTGGCCTTAGCCTGGCCCTTGGACAGGCACTGTTGACCCACAAGAGCTGCCTGCTGATCGCCCAAGTCGGAGCTGATGCTTATACCCTTGAGCACACCCTGCGCAATGTTGCCGTAGAACTCGGCGCTCGAGCAGATCTCTGGCAGAATGCTCTTGGGCAAGCCAAAGAACTTCAGCAGATTCGGATCCCACTGCAGCGTTTCGATGTTCATTAGCATCGTGCGTGAGGCGTTGGTCACATCTGTCTTGTGGACACCCCCGTCCTTTCCGCCCGTAAGGTTATACATCAACCAGGTGTCGATGGTGCCGAACATGGCCGTGCCTTTCTCCATCGCCTGACTGACCACCGGGACGTTGTCCCGCAGCCAGCGCAGCTTCACACCCGAAAAGTACGGCGACAGGGGCAGGCCGCACAGCGGACGCAGGTAATTAATGTTCCTCGCATTGTTCGGAATCGTCTCCAGCAGCTCCTCCACGGTGCTGGTGGTCCGGTTGTCCAGCCAGATGATGGCGTTCACCAGTGGCTGGCCTGAAAGCCGATCCCAGACCACGGTGGACTCGCGCTGGTTGGTGATTCCGATCGTTATGATGTCCTAAAATGAACCAGAAACAGTAAGTTTGCTTTTGCCATTCTTTCGCACTTCAGACAAGTCAATTGGCACAAGTGTTTCGATATTACGATTTCAGACGATATCGATAACACTTTGCATAACAGAGGAGCCAACTCTTTGTAGAAAATCAATTTGAAATCATATAAAATAATATAAATTTAGTTTAAAATTTGTCCAGACAAACAAAGTTAAAAGGACTGATTTCCGGATAGGGGATGTTTGACGTCCGGATGAGGCAGTTAAAAACAGGACAGATCTGTCCAGAAAAAGGTCAAATTTGCATCACTGGTAGGCAATAAACAAGTCGGAAAGTCCAATGATAACGAACTCATCTAGTGAGCGACGTAACCTGTCCCGGAATTTCGTGTCCGTCATCGGCCCTTCTCAATGTCAACTCTAGCCAGAATCGTCCGACGCAGTATTATCCGCACTATACAATTACAAGTACGTGGAATGTCTTCGTCGGAAGAGATCCAGAGCGGTCAAAGTGCCACCATTGCCGTGGGCCAGATGCGGGCCACCAGCGACAAGGCTGCCAATCTGTGCCAGGTGAAGGAGTTGGTGACCCGGGCCAAGGCCAGCAACGCCAGCATGCTCTTTCTACCCGAGTGCTGCGACTTTGTGGGCGAGAATCGCGCGCAGACCTTAGAACTGTCGGAGCGGCTGGACGGCGAGCTAATGGCACAATACCGCGAGCTGGCCAGGTGCAACGAAATGTGGCTCTCATTCGGCGGAGTCCACGAGCGGAACGAACAGGGAAAAATCTACAACGCCCACGTCCTAGTCAACGAGAAGGGGGAGCTGGCGGCGGTCTACCGAAAAATGCATCTGTTTGACGCCACCACCAAGGAGATACGTCTGCGTGAGTCAGACACCGTGACGCCGGGCGAGCGCTTGGAGCGCCCTGTGGCAACACCTGCCGGCCAGGTCGGCCTCCAGATCTGCTATGACCTGCGATTTGCGGAGCCTGCAATTCTGCTGCGAAAGCTGGGGGCACAACTGCTCACTTATCCGGCTGCCTTCACCTACGCTACAGGGAAGGCGCACTGGGAGATCCTGCTGCGAGCCAGGGCAATAGAGACGCAGTGCTTCGTTGTGGCCGCGGCTCAGCAGGGCTGGCACAACCAAAAACGCCAGAGCTGGGGCCATAGCATGATCATCAGTCCTTGGGGCAAAGTGCTAGCTGATTGCGGTGGCGATCAGGAGTTGGGCATCGGTACGGCAGAAATTTCTCTCGGACAACTGGACACACTGTACCAGAGTATGCCATGCTTTGAGCACCGCCGGCACGATCTTTATAGCCTAACGCCCTACAACGTCCCTAGCCCGGAGCCGACCGGAGATCGCGCATTTGCCGATAACATTGTGGACAAACGCACCATATTCTACGAGTCGGAGCACTGCTTCGCCTTCACCAACCTCCGCTGCGTGGTGGAAGGGCATATCCTAGTGTCCACCAAGCGGGTTACCCCCCGCCTCCATGGCCTCAGTTGCGCCGAGATGACAGACATGTTTGCGACAGTGTGCTTGATGCAGCGGCTGCTGGAGAAGATCTACCAGACCACTTCGGCCACCGTCACGGTGCAGGATGGTGCACAGGCTGGACAAACTGTGCCCCACGTCCACTTCCATGTTATGCCGCGCCGTAGGGGCGACTTCGGCCACAACGACCAGATCTACGTGAAGCTGGACGAGCGCGCGGAGGAGAAGCCGCCGCGCACAATTGATGACAGGATTGCGGAGGCGCAGGTGTACCGCAAGTTCCTGCTGGACTGCAGCTAGCTCTCCCATGTCCCGCCTCCCATTTCCCCCATGTGATTTGATATTTGTATGCATATATGTATAATAAAATAGCCTCCCTGAGACAGTACCTCCACTTTGCCGCCCACGGCGATCAGCTTCAGGCAGGCTCCGGCAATACACTCGTTGACAGTGTTCACGATGGCCATGGGATCTTGCTCGCACCATCCTTCCTTCTGGAAAATCGACTCCACCTCGATCTGGTGGTAGCAAACGATCTCATCCGTGCCAGCGCGGAATATGATGAAGCGGGCGGAGGTGGTGCCCTCGTCAATAGCGCCTACAAACGGACCAGTTAACGGTGCGGGAGGCGGGGTCGTCTCGGAAGTGGGGGAATCCATGGCTCGCTTGTAGTCCAGAGGTCACACTCACTATCACTCACTAATAAATGCAAATACCTTTGCTATGCGCGTTCTCGCCAGTTGCCTTGACACTAAATTAGCTATTGAAATCTTGTCGACATATTCCACGGAAATTGTGCGATAAGAGATAAGAAGAGCGAGCCTCTCTGAACTAATCGGTTTTGCGATATCGGCGTAGAAAACTCGTTCCGTTCCGAAGAGTAAATATTTACTGCGAATGCGTGTTTACAGCAGGTGAGCGAAAGCAAGGTTTATGCCGCAATTAAATTTCGAACAATGTTAGATTTCGTATATATATTTTAAACAGCCCAAATAAACTGAAATAAATTTACTAAAAGTTCGCGAATACCTCTCGTATAATCTGATACTCACATCGAACTTTTTGTCCTTATCAGTAGTTGGTAACACTGTTTCATAAAAACAAACACTTTGGTAGCAGAAAGGAGATTGCATATGGCTGATGATTGCTTTGGACCATGCCCATTTCTGAGCTGCACAAGAAGGGTCTCCAGGATCTTCTTGTAAACGAGAAGAACTCGTCGGTCTTGATCCAGCTGGCAAAGGCAATTACCAAAAATGTTTGCAAGATCGATAACTCAGAGGGTACGTTTTGTAGTTTTGGACTGTATTCCATTGAGAAAATGTTTAGTTACGATTTGTAAATGTACTTACAGAAGCCTTTGGCCTCCTAATCGCCCACCTTCCGGACATTTACATACTGCTGTCAAAGCGCTCGATAACCAGGGAAATGCTATTCAAGTACTTAACCTCGAGAGTGACAAACCTAGCAACCGATTTTACCAAGCCAGACCTAGTGACTAAAGTTATAAAATACTGGGACCAAGATCCTGTCCAGAGATCTTCCACCGCTGTAAGCCAGGCTGTTGTACCCGCCGTTGCCGTTCATAGCGAGGAAGACTATCCCATTCACGAGATTGCCCGGAAGTTTGGCGAATGGTTCTTTGAACGCTTCAATGTCAACAGCCTTAGCCTTGTAGACCTCTGGACCGACGCGACTCTGCACCTGACCATAATGGCTAGCGACGGGATTAATGAGCAGGAATGCACGACGGCTCCAGAAGTGCTGGCGTCATTAACCGCCGCCAAGCAGCAGTTTGGATTCCACTTTAATCCAAACTTAACACACGCCGGCATTCAGGGTCGCATGGATGCGTATGGCCAGGTCGTGGTGCTCTGTTGCGGTACCCTGCACACAGCTGAAAGCAGCGTCGGAGTGTTTGAGTGCGCCTTCGGCCTGCTTCGGGACCCCTATTCGGGCAACAACTGGAAGCCCAAAAAAATAAAGTGCTTGTTGAAAAGCGAGTTGCAACCCCCTGAGCTCCACAGCCTGTGCTCTTGCGAGACCCTGCAGGAAGCCCTAGCTCTGCCAATGCCCAAAGACGACCTAGACTCGGATGCCGTCAATTGAAGACTGTTATTGACCCAGCATTAGTACGCTGTGTATTTACACAGCGAAGTTAAGTAGAATAGTACTCACCTGAGGATCACTCTTCCCCATTCAGTAATTACTAAATTGCAGCTCACGAGAGGCAGCGAAAGGCAATCAGCCCTTGCAGTCAGTGATGAAAGAACCAAGCTGCAAATTTAAAGAAAATCCGGGATTAATATTAAGAGTTTGAAAAAAAGCTACAACTGTGACAGCTAGTTGGGCACTTAAAAGCTTATATTCCTGATGTTTTCTTCGACAAGCCGAAGCCTTTATTCTATTCCTTGTAAGGACAACCTTTGACTTAAAAGAAAAGATACTAATATTACGAAAATCTTTGAAGAAAAGAAACGATATTTTTGTTAAGTTATGTTCAGACCGTTGTAATAAAAAAAGTTGGTTTTCATTAGCATTAATCGGATGGACGTGTAAAGCTTGAGAGGAATGTCTCCTCTGCAAGGTCGTGTTTGTAAATTATTACCGATTGCGACGGCCACATGGAAGGTTCTTCCGTGATCATCGGCACACTGAAATGTAGTACACATTATTAATATTCTCAGAACAGATAAAATGAAACTGTGCCTAGGCATAGCTTCATATAATAATATATTGTGTGGGAGAACAAGGTCGGTCACATGCATTTTATACAATTTGTAGTGGCATTAAAATACTTATATACACGCACGGTACGCACAAAATTACAGCATGCGGAACATTTTCCAGCTGTACGAGAAGATAACTTGTTTAATTTGGTTCTCGAGAAGCGCCACACATGTAAACTTTTGCTTCTAGGTGAGCATGTTGGTGTAATACAACGTACGGGAGCTGGTAAATAACTCGCGAGTTGGGCGTATCGACTGTCTTACGGACTATGCAAAATACAATTACGTTTATGCAACGAAGTCAGCTCGCGTCGCCTCTACATTTTTTCCTGTATAAAGGGGTGAATGAGAGCCTGGTTGAGGGAGATCCGCTTGGCTGGATCCAAGGCAAACATGTTTTCCAGCAGATCTTTGAGTTGAGAGACCTTGCGGTGCTGGTCGTCTGGTAGGTTTTGGTCGGCAATCAGTTCCTGCTGCAAGCTGCGCGACGGCTTGACTACCGGCATCACAACAATCTTCTCCTGCGAAAAAGAGATAGGATGGGTTTTAGAAATGTAAAAGAACTGCCATTAACGCCTCGTTCGCTCAACACTTACCCTTTCGGTTAGTTTATCTATCTCGTGGTAGAGGAAGTTGCAGCTCTGATCGAAGTGCTGCTCCCTAAACTGCCCTTTGCGCACAATGCGGTTCGGTATCTTGCCCTTTACGTCCATAAAGAACTTAAGCATTTGGTTGTTGCTTTTCCCGCTGAACAGGATCTTGCCTGTGTACAGCTCATAGATGGTGCAGCCGGCCGACCAGGTGTCGATGCCGTAGTCGTAGGGTATACCCAAAATTATCTCTGGAGAGCGGTAGAAGCGCGACACCAAGTAAGGCGTTATTTCGTTGTCGCTGATGGCTGAGGCTGACCCAAAGTCGCACAGCTTCAGTATTAGGTTATTCTCGTTCACCAATATGTTGTCCGGCTTAATATCCGCATGCAGGATGCCCGTCTTCTTCAGAAGTTTCAGGGCGAGGAACAGCTGCTGCGTGTAACTGCGCACTGCCTTGATGTGAAGGCCCACATTCTTACCGTACTTCTTGAGTACCTCGCGTAGATTCATTGCCAGCGGTTCGAAAACCATGCACAGATGCTACACAGGAAATAAACGTATAAAAGCTTAGGCTCACTCAGTCTTGAAATGCTGCCAAGTAAAGTTGTTACCTGCTTGTGGAAGAAGTGACGGTACAGGCGGAGGCAGTGAAATCGATCCTCCGGATCGGCGTCGTTCAGCTTCTTCAAAATTTCCAGCTCTCGGAGGCCGGTTTTGTGCCTACGATTAAAATGAAGTTATCATAAAATGCTCACTCAAAATAAGAATTTAGGATCGGCAATACTTACATTATTTCGTTGTTACGTATGATTTTGATGGCGACATTGGCCTGTCCACGAGCCTGGTCCCGACCACGCACGACATTGCTGAAGACGCCCTGGCCCGTGTAGCCGTTCACTACGTAGCGATTATCCAACACCTCTCCGATCCGAACTCGGTAGTAGCCTTCCGCGTCGTCCCAGTTGTCGGTGAGGGCGGGGTTTTCGTGCTGGTGCTTGCTGTGCACGATCGTGTTGGGCGACTGTACAAATTGTTCGGATATTTTTGGTTGGTTATTTGCTTTAGACGGTGGCAATATTGGGGAGTGAAATTTACAAGCCTGCGACTCACATCGAAATTAGAATCAACGTCCTGCTCGGCAAACATGTCCCACTCGTTTCGCTTCTCCTTGCTGGCGTTGTTTTTTTGGCTGCTTTCCAATAGTTGGAGCTCAGTGTCGTTTGGCTGATCCGACCTGGGGTGTGTGAGCGTGGGTGTGGGCGTCCTAGGTGGAGGATCTCGCTGAGAAGAGCCGGGCGATGTACTGCGCGACTCGTACGAATTCGAGTTCTGTGGGGGCGTTGGTGAATCGTGTCCAGTGCCAAGTTTCTGTTGGGAGATGAAAGCAAATGATTTGATACACCTAAGCCAAGACCGACACCGTTACCCACCTTGAGTAGTTCCTCGCGCTTCCTGCGGCGCTGTTCAATAATGCGCTCCTCGTCATCGTCATCCTCATCAATGTCAATGTCCAGGTTAACGTCCTCGTCACTGCTCTCCTTGTCATATTTCTTCTGCCCCTCGCTTAGCGATCCCTTGTAGCGATCCCGGTCGCCGACTCCGTTGTCCTGGCCACCGCGTCCTCCGCCACGTCCACCGCCACGTTCAAAGACACCACGATCTCGGTCACCCTGCCGCGCGCGCTCCCGTCGCCGGTCCGACTCAAACTTACTGCGGCTGTGCGACCGCTGACGATTGGGCCGACCTTCTCGCTCCCGGGCACGACCCGCACGCAAATCAGTCGGCTGTTGCTGTCTCTCGGTTCCGCGTCGGCCACCGTCTCGGTCCCGGTCTCTTTCCCGGTTACCGTCCCGGTCCCGGCTGTGCTCGCGTCGCTCCCTCTGTTTGTCCCGGTTAATCTCCTGCCGCAAATCCTCCATGTTGCGGTTACGACTGCGTGGCGGGGCCTGCAATTGCTGCTGTTGCTCCGTTGCGCGGCGGCGGGGCGGCGTTCGTTCCCTCTCTCTCGAGCGTCGTTCTCGGCGCCCGTAACCCGGGTCGTCGCGGGGACGGCTCCTTGGCGCTGCTGGGGACGGGGATGCGTGGCGTCTTCGCTTCTCGGGTGTAGGCGAGGGCGTGCGTTGGCCTCCGCTAGAATCATCCAACAATATAACATCGGATTCATTTGAGTTATGCGTGGTAAACTGTTTAATATTAGCATGTTTACTAGTTGCAGTAGCCAGCGGCGCTGCAGACTTGCTGGTTGTCATCGCCTGCGCCTGCCCTTGGGCCTGGGCCGGGAGCTGCGATGCAGGGGTACCCATCTTGGCCACCGGCTTGGCCTGCGCAGACTTCGAATGCTGATGCGAATGGTTGTGGGAATCGCTTCTCTCATCCACCTCTGGGTCCGACATATAGGCGCCCAGGCGAGCCTGCAGCAGGGCCTTCTGCCGCATCAAGTCCTCTAAGTTCAGTTCGTCCTCTAAAATGGGGGCAATGACCGGACTGGCCACATCAATGGGACTGAAACGGTGAATAGGAAAGCGTAGCATTAGACCCAGCTGCTAGGTACCGACTTTCCACTGACTCGATACTTACACATCACTCTCACTGCCCGAACTAGCCACCTCCAGGACGGGCAGCACCTTGTTTTGGATGGTTTTGGTAATCTCCTCCACCAGGCTGCACGGATCCGTGGGCAGCAAGCGAAAGTCGGCGCCGTTGCGACTGGCCTTATGCATGATCTCCGTGAACTTGCTGCTTAGCCCAGAGCTCTTCGGCTGCTTAGTCTTGACCTTGGCTTCAGGTGCGTCCGAGTCGTTCGAGGACTCGCTTTGGCGGTGCAGGCGCTTCTTTGCTTTCTTGTGCTTCTTGTGGGCATGCCGCTCTTTTTCGCTCTTGCCCGACGACGACGACTTCTTTTTTTTGTGCTTCTTTGGCTTCTTGTGCTTGGCCCTACGTTCCTCAGACTCGCTGTTGCTGGAGTCGTAGCTGTTTGGTGTGGAAAATAGAGGACGGAAGGTAGGAAGTATGGGAGTAGGGGAGTGGGGAAGTGCAGTAGAGGCGGGGTGGAATCGGAGCCCCAGAAGCCAGAAACAGTAAGTACAGATACATATATAACTCATGAGCATGTGCTTAGAGTAATAAGACGCCGTGGCTCACATACCTCTTGTCGTCCGTCATCATGGCAAAGTGGTGATGAACACTTGAAGCAAAAGGCTACTGGTACAGCTCGTATTAATTATTTCTTATCAAATCGCAACTGGTTTAGCAAAACTTTTCCCGTTTTTGCCTTGCATCAGAGTGGCCGTACGTGGCTGTTGGCAAAATACCTACCCTAAGCAGCGGGGCGCTTCAGGGATTGGAATATATTCGATATCGAAAATTAAAATATTTAACTAAATGGAAAATAATAGTTCCCAAAATGTCGCTTTTTATTGCTCTTATATATATGTTGTTCTCTAACTGGCCACTGCTACATCTACTTCATGCTCGTCCTTGTCTATGCTTAGCTCCAGCACAGCATCCTCTTCCAAGGACATGGCCTTGGAGTCCTCTGTGGAGACGTAAGCAAACTTGGGCTCACCGCGCACACCGTCGAACTTGGTGGGGCTAATG
The DNA here is from genome assembly GCA_018874655.1 of Drosophila diplacantha. NCBI lineage: Eukaryota > Metazoa > Arthropoda > Insecta > Diptera > Drosophilidae > Drosophila > Drosophila diplacantha. The sequence continues at coordinate 19,028 of JAEIIO010039251.1, read as the reverse complement.
CTGGCGAGGTCGTCGTCCTCGTCACTGACCTCCATTATGCCGTTGTCGTCGAGATCCGGCTCGGAGCGTGCTTCGTGGTCGCTGGACGAGGAGGAGGATGATGAGGAGCTCTCCTGATCTAGCTGCTGCTCCAGCTCGTGGATGGTGTACATAAGCAGGGTGAAGTCGTTACGGCGCTTCTGGAACTTGCGCTCCATCTTCAGCTTCTTCTGCACCAGCACATCGATCTCCTTCCGGATTGTCTCGATCTGGCCCTGGGTACCGTTGCGGTCGGGCTGGTCCTCGATAAGCGAGGCAAGCAGGTCGTACTCCATCTTGTTCTTGCGGATCTGCTTGGCGACGATCAGCTCCTTCTTGCTGGCCTCAATCTCCTCCTTGGCCAGTCCAATGCTCTCTTCATGCTGCCCCACCAGCTGTCTGTAGTGCTCCCCTTCGGCGTTGATCATCTGCAGCGTCTGCACATTCTTCATCGCAGTTAGCTTGCACTGAGCAAAATGGGCCATCAGGCGGTCGTGCATGATCTGACTGGGATAGGCTGGATATAGAGAACATTTGCATGACAGAAGCCGCCCTTACCTGGTCTCCGGCGAGTCGTTCTTGCCATTGGCCCACTTCAGGAACTGTTTGAGAAGCATGTTCAGACGCCGGTCTTCCCCAGTGCCGTCTCCGTCGATCAGTAGACGCTGCTTTATAATTTCCTCTGCCGGATCGAATTTTCTTTTAAATTTCTATACGTAAATGTAAAGTTATAAACAAAAACCACCTACCGTCGTTCATTTCGGCGCTTGATTTACCTCCAGTCCGGCCAGCTGGCGTCCACCTTGTCACACTTCAAAGTGCCTAAAACTTCCGACAGTTGCCGCATTACGGTCACACTCGTGTGTAATTTCGTGAAAATATACAATTTCCTTTTAAATTTCACCCCACCTCACTTTTTATTGTCCGCACAGAACCTAGCGGCACCAACAACGACTTTTAGAGATCAGTTTGTCCCAATAACCAGCTGAACACCTGCCGAGCATGTCGGAGACGTCAAGCGCCGACGTGGATAAGGACAGAGAGGGGGGCTCTGGCTCCGTTTCCGTCTCTGGCTCCACCTGTACATCTCCATCCCCTCTTGAGTTACTCAAGCTCGAGGAAATCCGCCAGCGCTCCCAACGACTGGTAGCCCGGCTCCAGCAGGTGCAGTGGGAAATGACCGCTTCCGGGGCATCCGGAGGCAGGCAGCCAGCAGCCATAGCCACATCCACTGCAGCCGTTACCACCGTTTTCATGCAGCCTCGGCTGGTGGAGATGCTACCAGGGCCCTCACAGGCTGTGAACCGACCAGCCTCCATTCCGATTGCGATACCCATGCCTATGCAGTACATGCCCATGCAGATGCCCTCCTACCCGTTGCCGATGCAGATGGCTGCCCAGCAGCCTCAACCCAGCCATCCGCCGCCAATGCAGATCCTCCCGAATCGACAGAACCCCGGAAACGCCCAACCAGCTTCCAGTCACAGCAAGAAGTCGAAGCGCACGCTCAGGAACGAGGTAGAGGCCCTCCAGGAAATGATCAAAGCACTCAGCGTGGTCTCCCCGGATGTCAATGCATATGCCGGCCAGCTGATACGTCAGAGCGAGGTGCTCTCGCAGATGGAGTGGACTGCCTCTAGGCCTCCGGCACATTTGCTGCCCCAGAACTTGCTTCGTCAGCTGCCCCAGCGAATTGATGGTGGAAGCGAGATGGTTCGGAGGCAGCTACAGCAGCAACGAATGGAGGGACGCCGGCGCAACGATTCTGAGGTCTCGAGCGGAAGCAGCAACTGCGCCGCCACACAACAGCCACAACAGTCGGGACATGGACGTAAACGTAATCGCAGGAAACGCGACAGCACCGACAAGAGCTCGACCACCCAGTCACAGAAGACCGAGCTACAGGCCATGCGATCGTATATAAACAAGATAGTCCAGCTCCACGTGGGCGTAGACCAGCAGCTTCCGCCGGAACTGCTCTTCTCCGGCCACTTCTCCGACTTGGAAGCGCACGCCCAACTCCTTGCTTCGGCTGGCTATGGTCGCATCGTTGAAGAGGAGATCCGGGTCAACCGCAAAAACAATAGGCAAGCCTTCATCACGATGTCCAACGATCGTGAAGCTCTCGAAAGGGATGGCATTGTTCTCTTGCCAGTGGCCCGGCGCTACGCCTTCGAGGGGGACAAAGTCCGGGCCTTTGTCCTGAATGGAAGCAGTTCGAAGCCAACCGAGGCCGAGTCCCTGCCTCCCTCGGGTGGCATCACTGGCGGAAAGCCGTCTATATCCTTGGGTAAGTGTTTGAGTAACAGACAAGGAATTGCCTAAAGCCTCGTCTCTTCTAGCGGACGATGAAGAGCTCTCGGACGACACAGAGTCTCAGGACTCTGATGCGGACGCAGACAATGTGGTGGTTATTTCTTCGGACAATTGTCCCAAGGCCTTCGTCATTGCCATCACCAAGCAGACGGAGCTGCGCCAGATCGTAGGCACCATATCGTTCACGAACCCCATTAGGCTCTGTGACGACCAACTCTTCTACAAGTTCCGCCCGTACGACTTGCGCGTGCCCATGGTCTATGTACCGCAGGGCGCCTGTGCCGCCCATATAGGCACCATGCCGGCCGGGGAGGTTTCCGGTCTACTCTACCTGGCCCACATACTCGAGACGGACTGCAATGGGCACTGCATTGCGGAGCTTATCCAGCCGGTCGGCCGCGTAGGCAATCTTGAGGATGAGCTGAAGGCTATTCTCTTTCACAATGGCCTCCGCGACATAAAGCCGTTTGAGCAGCGCTTTATTGACATGTTCTCACAACCGGCCGCTTCGGTGAGCTCGGAAGATCTGCGTCAGCGCAAGGACCTGCGGAGGAAGTGCATATTTACCATAGACCCCATGACGGCGCGCGACCTGGATGACGCCGTTTCCATTGAGAAACTGGCCGACAATGAGTACGAGGTCGGCGTCCATATATCCGACGTATCGCACTACCTCAGGGAAGACAGCGAGCTGGACAATATCGTCAAGGAGCGATCCACGTCCATATATTTGGTCAATGAAGTGATTCACATGCTGCCCCAACCCCTCTGCATGCGCTGCTCCCTGTTGCCCGGCGAAGACAAGTTCGCCTTTTCGGTTTTCTGGAGAATGAACGGGGAAGGAGTCATGTTGCAGGAGAAGCCTACGTTTGCCCGTACAGTTATCAACTCGTGCACGCAGTTTGCCTATGAACACGCCCAGAAGATAATCGACAATCCCAACGAGCGCTTCACCAATAACGACTTCCCGACCATTTTAAACGGTTTTGGGGCCGACGACATTGTAAAGAGGGTTTTGTTGATGCACCAGATCGCCAGCTCCATGCGCAAGGTGCGCTTCGACAACGGCTCACTTACAATTAACAACGCCAAGCTGCGCTTTGTCCTCGACCCAATCAGCGGCGAGCCGGTGGCATTTGAGGTGGAGAAGCAGCGTGAGGCGAACCGCATGATCGAGGAGTTCATGTTGCTGGCTAACCAGGCGGTGGCGCGCTTTATACACGATTCCTTCCCCGATATAGCGGTGCTGCGCAACCACCCGCCTCCACTTACAAAATCTCTGAAGGCGCTGCGGGAGAAATTAGTGGCCCTGGGCTTCGAGCTGGACTACTCATCTTCGAAGGCGCTCCAGGAAAGCATGGTGCGGCTGTGCAACGAGGCGCCCAATCCTGTTGCAATGAGTGCATGTCTCAGTCAGCTGCTGATGAAGCCAATGGCCAGGGCAACGTAAGTCACTCCTTAATCGTATGAGGTCCATTTTCTGACATGCTTCTGTTCTCATTTGCAGGTACTTTTGCAGCGACGGAAAAACGGAGCCGGCAGATCTCTGGCACTACGCCCTTTCCATCCCGATTTACACGCACTTTACCAGCCCGATTCGGCGTTATCCGGACATAATGGTGCATCGGTAATTGTCGCAGTCACTTCTCGGCTCATGGTCTCAGAGCACTGATCTTCCGTCTTCCATTTCAGTCTGCTGGCAGCCGCACTTAACTATTGCCCGCCGCCCGGACGAAGCCCGGACGAGCTGCATGCCCTGACAAAGCTGGCTAACGAGCGCAAGTACAGTGCCAAAATGGCCGGAGACGACTCCGGCAACCTTTTTTTTAAGCGCTACGTGCGCCACAAGCAGGTTATCCATATGATGGCTGTGGTCATGGAGATATTTCAGCACATGATGAATGTGGTCACCCTGGAGTCGGGGCACGTGATCAGCATCAACTTTAAGATGCAAAAGGTGCTCGTCGACACGCAGCATGCACCCAATTACATCCTGATTGCGGAGCGAAACCTGAAGCAATCGCACAAGTTGCAGCTCCTCTCTGTGGTGCCCATTCGCCTAATGATTTGGGACAACAAGCTTACCGGAGTCCTAACCATGGGCGACCCGCGTCCCCAGGCGCACAAGGAGCAGCCACATCCCAGTGGATCCGACAACAGCCGAAGAAAGCAGCAGCAGAAACACCAACAACATCAGCAGCAGCATCAGCGTCAGCAGCAACAGCAGCAGAGGGTGTTCGCCATGAGGCAAGACAGCTTATAAACTGCCTAATCCACGACCACGATCCGACCCGCTCCTTTCTACTGCCCTTTGATTATCATTACTGACTATTGGGCCAGGCGATCTGCTTGGCCAAAATTGACTCTGTGATGCTAACAACTAACAAACGCTGTACAAATGTATGTGAAATGTACATTAAATTGTAAAAATCAACCAAATTGCAGGATACCCAACATAATAAAACAAGAGTCGAAAAAAAGCGATAGCCTCCAGGCGTCCACTGAACTCTGTGCCCATTGGCATTGACTGTGAAATCCCAATACTGGTTTACGTCGGTTCTCGAAGTCTCGAACGCACAGAGCAGTACCTTTGTGCGCACCGCGTCGCCACATTCCCCGGGAACCGACTTCGATAATCGGGTTAGGTGCTGGCTTCGGCTCTGACTTATAAATAGGAAGCGGCGCTTAGCAGTAGGCTTCAGAAGTGTCTTCGTTCCAGAGGGTAGCGCACGCAGCCATCTTGACTGATATGGATTGCTTTGAAATATTTGGTGGGCTTCAGCTGGCATTTTAATCGGCGACATTGACTAATTGTGACCTACACCAGGTCTGGCCCTCCTCTTGCTCGGAGTGGTCAAAGGCTACCCCCAGCTTGGCTCCCAAGATGAGCGCATTCCGTGGTTGGAACAGCAGCAGAATTCATGGCTACGTCCACAGACCCCGGGCAGGCAACCTCAGATCCTCCCATTACCGGGGGGCAGCACGACCACTGCTGCAACGCCGGCCAATCAGGAGCCGCGGTACCTGGCCTGCTTGCAGACCTGTCCCGCGACCAGCGAGTACAACCCCATATGTGGCAGCGACAACAATAACTACTACAATCAGAATAAGTTTAACTGCGCCGTGAGCTGTGGCTTGGGTAAATATAGAGCAACTGCTACATACTACTCCTGATCTGATCGTACTCTTTCCTCACAGACATCCAACGGGTACACCAGGGAATTTGCCGGACCTAAGGCTGCGAGAGCGACATACAGCTTCTTGGCGAGATCTTACACAATCGTACGTCTGGCCAGTGACGTCAGCGAATAAAATGAAATACACAAACAATCACGACATCGCTCTTATCTGTATCTCTGGCAAGTGAAAGGCCGGGTCCCGACCCCAGCTTACTCTGAATCTCGCGCTCTTAAGTTACTGTGACAGTCGCAATCGGGTTGTTTGTCTGTTTGGTTGGTTTACCACACACATAATCCTTATATTGTAATCCAGAGATGACCCCCTTGTACAGTAAGTCGGAGGCCACACATCGCCGCGTTCTAAACTCGGATTAATTCCCATGGTTGTCGACCCTTCTCAGCTCTCGTTGCCGTGCTCTGCCACCTGCTGGTGCTAGTGCTAGGCGCCCCGGTGGAGAACTCTAATCCGAAGTCCCAAGTGGAGTACATCAGCAACAACGAACGACAAACTGCTGCCAACACATTCCCCAAAATCGTGCCCATTACGCGGCCCCCTCTCGTTACCCAAACCGCTCCTCCGCCGCCGCTCGACTCGAAAAACTTTGCATACAATCCGATGACGCAGACCTGGAAGCGCATTAACCCAGGCGGAGAGCTGCCCAGCGAGGACACACTCGTCTGGAACCAGAGCAATGACAAGTGGCTTACATAGGAGCTCCCTGAACATACGCATCTTAAGTAACAATCAGGCGCTTTAATCATAAGTTACGTGCAAATTAAAAATATTCCGATACCTCATCAGCGATGGTGTCGGTGTGTGTTGTGATTGGAGGCCGCCGATTGACCTTGCTGCCTTAGGCGACACAGTTCGTCGGCGCTGTAGTTTAGCTTGCGGGTAGCGTTCTCCGAGAACCGCTCAAACTTAGCGGCCAGCTCTCCCAGTTGAGTCTTAATCGCCTGTACCTCTACTTGGACAGCGCTGAGGATGTTCACCTGGTTTTTCAGCTGGACCGCTCCCTCTTGCTCTTGACGCAACTGCTGCGGCACATTGGTGGCGGATCGGGGCCGCAGCAGCTCGTGCATGTTGAAGAGATTTTGGGGCCCCTTGTTTGGGACCGCGACGGCCGGCTCCGGCTGCAGAGACTCCCTCTGAGGAGGCTCTTGCTGACGCTGCAAACTCCGGCTGAAGAAGTTGTAGTTATTCTCAAACTGGCGCCGACGCAGGCTCTGGTTCCTGTCGCGCCTTTCGGCCACCAGCTTGTAAATGTTAACCTTTATGTCTTCGGGCAGCTGGTTGTCCCGGGGGTCGTTGGGCCTGATAGTAAACTGTAGTTTGTCCCGGGAGGTGCGCAGGAGGGCGCTCCGCTTGCACAGCTGGATTAGGTTGGTGGGCGCACTCCGCAACAGGCGCGAGAAGAAGAGGCTTTCCAGGCGTGAGACCAGTTCCGCCTGACGCACCAGCCGATCCAGGGTGGCGCTGACCTGCAGGCCTTGTATATCGCTGACGGCCAGGCCCACCATTAAATTGGTCAGAATTACGGTGACCAATAGCACGAAGGATAGGAAAATTATGTGAGCGGTGACCGGGAACTTGACGGCGTAGTCACCGTAGAATATGTCCTCGAATTCCAACTCCCCTGACATCATGGTGATTGACTTTAGAAACGTCCAAGTTATGTTCTCGAAGGCAGGATAATCGTTGAAGAGCACAGCAAAGCTCAGGCCGAAGGCCACGAGCAGGCATATGTACGCCAGCAGAAATTTCCCAAAGTTTACGGCCACTAAAAGCGTACATTTTTCAGGTGGATTAACTCTGAGGTTTAATTTCTTGCAAAAAACTTACCTTTTGTAAACATTTGAACGTAAACGCCGAAGATGGGAAAACGACCAACCAACATCATCAGCTCCAGCCAGACAAGCAGGATAACCACAGCTGCCACGTGATGCCGCCAGACAGGCACCGCGAGCAAATCTCCGGTTTGGAGGATCTTGGGTGAGACGCATAGCAGCACTCCAAAAACAATGGTCCACTGCAGCCAGTTCTCCCAGTATTTGGCGTAGCCGTGCAGACCGTGAGCCATCTGAAACACCTCCTTGCCCATCAAGATGAGGTTCAATATTATCACCAAATATCCAATGGTGGAAACGTAGCCCGGCGCCAGGCACTCCTCGCCCTCCTTGCAGCACCGGACAAACACCCGAATCACGTAAAGCGTGAATAGAAGCACGAAGAGCGTGTGGTAGGCCAGGCTCATGAGAAAGAATTTGCGGATGCGACGCCACTTAAGGAATAGAAATGTCTCGCAAAGAGGATGCATCAGGATCCGCTTTTGGCCGACCTCAATCAGCGAGAGAAGCAGCTCCGTCTCGCCGCGTTCCATCGACGAACTGGGCACCAGAAGCCGGAAGTCTAGCTTAATCTGGCAGTCTACGTCGCCGATTTCGTGGTCGTTCGCTTTTATGGATCGGTCTAGTTTCTGCATTAGCTTCGGTATTATCTCTGGAGTGCGTCGCACTATAAAGGACAGCGCCGAGACGTGCCCGTCGGTGCGAGCTGTTATGTCCGCTCCATGCTCTGTAGATGATTAAATGGACCCATTAGCTAAGCTGCCACGCCCTTGACCCAATTCCAAATACTTGCCAATGAACGTGTACACACAGCTACTAAACTCGTTAAGGGCTGCAATGTGGAGCGGAGTATATCCGTAGTTATCAGCCTGCAAGTAAGATTTGCTAATTAGTTTCTTTCGGGAATATATATAAGATATCTATGATAGTCATATCCTTGATTCTAATACTTTTCGATGTGCGCATGTATGTATTGGCAATAAACTACAACGTTGTCCTCACATTTGGTACATAAATAGTGGAAAGTAACCCATTAGGAAGACATGATAAAAGATTTATAGTCATATCCCTCGATCTGTCTGGTTTTAATGATTATTTCAGTGTATATTTTGTTGCTCATCGTACTTGAAGATTTATAGTCACTCATTTGTTGGAGGAAAACCATTGTAAAAATGTATCAAAAAGTAGTTTAAATGGCTTTTAGACACACCTTATTCACGTCCGCCCCCGCCTTAAGAAGGGCGTTGCAACAATCCAGGCATCGCGACTGCTTCACAATGGCCGCGTGCAGGGCCGTCCGTCCGTCCCGATAGACGGCGTTCACATTGGCTCCATAGGCTATGAGGAGATCGACGGTGCCGATGGACTGCGAGAGGCAGGCCAGGTGAAGGGGCGTTTGGTGGCTGGCGTTGCGACAGTCAACCTCGGCACGATGCTCTAGGAGCAGGCGGGCGCACTCCACGTAGTCGTTTTCCGCAGCCAAGTGCAAGGCTGTAACCTTTCCCTCGCCAAATTGGGATCGGACGTCAGCGTTGTGGTCGAGGAGCAGCTGTACACATTTGGCGAATCCCGCGGCGCTGGCCGTGTGTAAAGGAGTTTCTGTGTAGACCTGCGGAGTGTTTGGATCGGCACCGTACTTTAGCAAGATCTCGGCGCAGTCCACGGCATTGACATCAATGGCGTAGTGCAGTGCGGATCGCTTTTCGATACCGATGTTGATGCTTGCCTTGCGTCTCAGCAGCAGGAGGATGCACTCAACGCTCTTGGAGCTAATGCAAAAGCATTTAATTGGACACATATGTACTACTCTGGTCCCCCAGGCCACTTACCTGGCCGCACAGTGCAATGATGTCACCTCCTTCTTGGCATCCCAGCGATTTGGATCAGAGCCGTGGTCAAGAAGCACTTTGGCTATGGGGGCGTTGGCGCGACAGCAGGCGAAGTGCAGGGGCGTCCGGCCTCGGCTGTCGGCTGCGTTGGGATCGGCGTTGTAGTGACTCAGCAGATACTGGATGTTCTCCACGCTGCCGAACACCGAGCAACAGATCAGGGCCAAACTGCAGTCACTGGAGTCGGCCATGAGTTCTGGGGGGACCCATCAGTCACCATCACGGAACGGAAGAGTGTTCTTAGTGTCTACTTACCCAGAAAGCAGCCGGACCTGACCATTTCGAGGACATGCTTGGCTCTCGGCGTCGCACTTAGTGTCTCCTCGACCTCCTCGAGCTCCCAAAGTATCTGGTTCTGTTGCTGGCGCGCAAATATCTCATGCGCCTCGTCGCTGAACACCCCCGCGCTGTTGGCCTCGCTCGAGATACTGCGCTTGTCCAGCAGCAGATCCACCTCCGCCGCCTGATCGCTCTCCGAGTTCCATTTCAAGTCATTTTCCTGACAAAGCAAGCAATAAGTGGTGAGGGCGGGGTTGGGACCGAGGGCATTGTAGGTCACTTACGATTATCGAGAAGCGCACGTTCTCCATCTTCACTCCGCCACTTCTGCCTTGTTTACACTCTCGTGGCCCAAACAATAATAAACTTTCGGTAGCCCCGACCGCAGCTGCCTCCAGCTGCCGAATGCTCCCGAACCGATCCTAAACGTACCCCGCTGACCTAGAGTCAATTACTTATCCGCAGAGCTGAGCGGATCACCAATAACTCAATGGTGTGCCAATAATGATGACTCCGAGTCCGTTCTGCCCCTAATTAGTGCGATCGTGTGGTGACCACTTGTGCGCCTCACACTTGTGCGGATTTGTTTATTTGGAAATCTGGATATGTGGCTCTCGCATCGCACCGCAATCTCTGTGCTAATTTCTCACGTTCGCAGTCGCACCCCCCTTGTCACCTTGCCTGAATCGGCGATCTTGCCGCACTATCCCGTTATTTGCATCCGCGACCGACGCCTGCGAAGTTCCACGGAGAACTGATCTCCCCAATAGGCACATGAGGATAAGTGCTCCAGGTGTCGGCAATGTGTGTGGCGCGCCATTGAATGTTCCTCTCCGTGCGAAATGTGAAACACTTGCGTGGGCAAAGCTTATGCGTATTGGAATCGCCCGCCTAGTATGAGCTGTGTTTTGAATGACTTTGGTATTCTTTAGGGTGTTTTGCGGTATTGCAATTGTTCGAATATCGTTGGACAGGAGGGCCAGAACCGTTCGGCTGCTGAAGTTGCTCAATAAAATAGTTAGTAGAGAACTGAATTTAATTAAGATAGTTCAGTTATTTAATGAAACAAATTAATGAATATTAATCGATAGTCTACCCATCGACACATTTGCGAAATAAATAAAAAATAAATCGACACACTTCAACCCGTATATTCTACGAAAATTCAGATTCTTGTCCTTAAAAATTGGAACTCTGCCTATTCTATGCACATATGATCTCATTTTTGTGGTATTTCTTTCATCCTCGTTTCCTGTATAGGGCCTAAAAGTAGGATCTAACGCAGGAGGGCGGAGAAATTAGTGTGACCAGATCCTAGGTTTAAGCCCTGAATTTGATGTTTTTTGTTGAATACAAATTTTACAATAAGTTTATTATTACAAATAGTACTTATATATATTATCATAAAATCACATCAAAAAATATCGAACAAAAATATCGCAATAACGATATTTGGGCAAACAAAAAACCGCGATAAAAATATCATCTTTAATAAATATCGATATATTGATAGATTTTCAACAACCCTAGTAAGCGCTGGGTATAAAAGCCTGTGTCTGCTGCCTGCACGTCACAGTTTGGAAAAAAAAGTCAAGTTTTGCAGCAGTACAGCAGTTTAGTCGCAGCAGCAGTAAAGGTGTGTGTGTATACCAAAACCCCCAAATCATTTCCTCGTGTCGTCGCCGAACAAAGTAAAAGTAAATCTATAAAATGGTAGCTGTAGCGCACTTCGACGACTGTGATGCCAACGAGCCCAAGACCCTGACGGATTGGGTGCGTAATTTCCGCGTGAAACGCCAGAAAATGCGTCGCAAGCTGCGTGGCGCTGGCAGCGACCTGCGCGTGAACGCCATTTTGTCGACGGCCCTGCTCCATGCTGAACATGAACTGCGTAGAAAGCAGCAGGAACGGTTTAGTCGGTGGCTCGAAATGCAGACAAAATTCGTGCCCCATGGCAGGACGCACTGCGGCAGTGACGTCCAGGAAACCAATGCCAAAGCTATGGCAGAGGTGGAGGCGGAGTGCGAGCGACGCGAGATCGAAGAAAATTTGTGGAGGAGCGAGCTCAGTGGCCTCGACAATTTCATGCGCAGCCTTAGTAGCAATAACAACGACAACGGGCCGAGCCACAGCAACAATGGCAACAGTTACGCGGGCAACAACAACAACAGCCAACACAGCTGCGCCATTGCTGTGGCGAGCTAGAACGAGACGACTATATGGTGGCTCGCGCTGTGTGTGTATACGTGACTGTCGTATACAGGCACAAATGTACATCTGTCGAACCATTTCCCTTTTCGTCGCAGTTACCTTAGATTTATTTGTTCATTGTTAAACTAGTTTTATTACGACAACCAATTTCTCATTTGCAGTCGCAAACATGTGCAAGGCTGTTATAGATTGTAATGAAAGAGTGAAGGATTGGAAGAGTGTGAGAAGACGCTGAGCCAACGGCCTTCGAATCGAAAATGGTGTGAGTCATGGACGCTGCTCCAGAAACAGTACGAAACGCCACCAGAAAGAGCCTTTGGTCCTGGATCACACTCGGTTGGTAAATCAGTATACTATTTCTATCTAGTTAAGTTACATGTATATGTAGTCCTATTAATTGTGGCGAAAGTAGAGGTCGCACACGAAATTTTCCGTTCCCAACCTCACGTAATGGGGTAGACAGAGACAAAGAGAGACTCTGTTACACGCACACAAGCTCCGCGTACCTGTATGAGTGCGTGTGCGACTGGGCTATTTTTGTGTACACCAAGATGAGCTGCATACGTATGTACGTACCTTTGTTGTTGTCCGATTGTGGGGAAATTCGTCATCGCCATTTCTGGGATTTTGTGGGAGATGTAGTACCTACTGATTCACATTGAATCTTTACCCTTGGCAAGTGTAACTGCTAGAATAACGTAGAGTAATCGAGAATGCTAGCCTATAAGTGTACGTAGAGTAAGCAAAAAAGAACTGATTTGGATTAAGCTAAAATAAACAATACTGCATTAAATGAATGAATCACTATTGAAATCAATGCTGCCTTATTTATTATTCACTTCAAATTTGTCACTAGGCAACAACAAAACCCTACCGCTTGCCATAAACCCGCATCTATAATCGATTTTGTTTTCCAGTTTCCTGCTCCTCGAACGTTAATGGCAACGCTGAGGAGGAACGGAATACTAGACAACAAACGCTGCATACTGCGTCACTGAATCCGACAGCGAATAGAGCCAGAGTCAGTCGCTGGCGAAGAAGAATCCTTGAGTTACTGAGTGAGTCTTCACGTCTGTCCGAGTCACCCCCACCACTACCGCCTGGCAGGGAGTTCCGCAAACAGCCGCCGGAGCAAGGAGCAGCAGCAGCAACCACCACCGAGTCTCCTCTGCACGACTGACCATTGACAAAGCCAAGGCAGCGACAGGAAAATGGGGACAAGGCGGAATGCGCGCGGCAGCAGCTCCTCCAGCTCTCATCAGCTTACCTGCGTTTGACGCTCTCGTGCTCGTGCCGGGCTGCTATCACCAACTAGCAACTACCAACTACCACCACCTATCTGCATAGAACGCTTCGCAGTTGCTGACCACCACACCCATCCACACAGATACACGGTATTTGGTATATCAGCTGCGAACACAATATTGCCTTTTGAACAGATTTACAGCAAAAACAGCACAGCAACGGATCGTGAGTCGCCGAGATAACATTCCACCAGTTCCACACATCACTTCTTCTTGTTATCGTGTTCTACTGGGCTATGTTCGCCGTCGCCGTCTTCACTTAGCTCACCTTCTTGGATCTACTCTCCTCTTTCAGCTTTCACCCCTTACGATTTGGACCCTAGACACCCATCACTTATCCTCCTAATCTTTGGGCTAGCCCCAGGCTGATCTAAATCTTTGTAGCGGCACGTCACAGTTGAACGGTTCCTGTGAGTGCCAGGGCCTATGCTCTTCACGCTCCAAAAGTTGGATGTCTTAAGTCGTGTCGCACCCGAGAAATCAGATATTCTCGAGAGGAACGGGTCGAATCTGAGTTAGTAGACTTCGCACGAGCGTCACTTTTCGTTTATTCTTTTGTAGCGATGCAACGCAGTTGAGCGGTGCCTGCGTGCATCCGTGTGAAAAAGCAAGGCGAGGCGGAAGCGGGAGCGTGACCGAATAAGGCAAAGGAGGATGGCTCGGGGTCTCAAGCTGAGTTCTTGGACTCCAAGGCCTATACCTAAAGCACCATTTTGGGATGACAAACGCCATGCGTAAATCGTTTTAGATACATAATCCGATCAAATGCTCCCGTTTGAATTATTTTTAGCGCAATGCTCTAATGACAGCTCTGCACAAGGAGTGCTCCCACGATAATTTCTTCCGCTGATATATTCAGACACAAGAGACTTGGTCAAGAAACAAACTAGCAAGAAACAGATGCGCAAAGCAGGAGCAACCAGGCAATCGTAAACTCTTAAGCCATTTGCAATAGAAATCCTTTTCTTTCGTGTTTTATAGAAATGTACTTTTCACAATTGTGGACGCGTTTAAGCTGCGAGGAGATTGCGCACACTACAGTCTGCTTTGCCGGGCGGATCGATCACACGTAAATCACTTTCCGTATGTCGAACAAACTATTTTTGTCTTGTAGCGATGTGGCAGTAGAATGTGCCTGCCCATTCCCCTCTTCCAAAGCTGAAGGCAACTGCGACCCTCGACTACTGTAGCGCTGACCTCTGTCAACGCTGGGATCAAGAAGCACCGAAGTTTCCTTTTTCTTCTTTCCCCAAGAACAGCAGCGGCTCATTATTGTATTCGTTACAGTGTCCAGTGCCAAGGCATAAATTGGTCACAACACTTGACTCACCCGTGCATTTTGGCCGTTTCAAAACCGCACCGAGAATATGTAGCAAAATTTCTTGAGGCAATGGGAATCAAATGCCAACTTGAAAGCAATAACACCAACACTCAGTCGTCGCAGTCCAACATCCATACAACACGACGAATTCGAATTAAACCCGCAGTGCAGGTCAGGTCTGAACCAAACTAGATGCCGCTCACATATATTTTTCCAGCATTGATCGGGGCCAAGATGTGGACGTGTTGGCTTGGGGCGTTAAGGCGATCGGCCCGCTGCCGTCGCTCCCGTAGGACCATTCGAAACTTCTACACCTCGTCCACCAGAGTGAGAATGCTTAGCAGCCATAAATTTCTTGTTTACATTTTGCAGCGGTGTCGCACAGTTGAGTGTGCCTGTGGGCACCGACTTAGCTATTACGAGGGCAAGCGGTGTTTGCTCCAGCTCCTAGCTGGCCGAGTCTACGGCTGTGCTGCTGCAAATCGTTAAAGGGAATCCAAAACGATGCATCAAGTCCATCCAGTTAGGCTTCTCTTAGCTTGCAAGCAAGAACGAAAAAAGCCCCGCCACTGCAACGACAACCGAACAAATCTATTGCTGCAGCTGCCAGAGCTACTGCGAACGAGCACATACGTCGAGAAAACATCGAGTATAGCCGCATAACGAACACACGAACACAAGCAAGCAGGCGAAAAGGCGCCCTGTCGCCTGTGCTGATTGTTTAAGATGTAAATCTAACGCTTTTACATTGCAGCCAAGTCAAGTCCCCTGGCGATGAGAAGGGGGTCTACTAGTGTCTAACCCATCACGTGGCAGTGCTCACACAGCACAGAGCCTTCCGATGAGATGACCGGAGCACCGCCTGCAGACTGCGTTGAGACCAGACTTGGCGCGCAGTCCAGCCCAGCTGGGCGCCTACGGGAACCCAGTCGGAACGTGCTTAGCTGAGCCTAAGCACGTACTGCATTGCACCGCACAGATATATGTGCGTTCGGTCCACGCTAAAGGGAATCAAATGCGTTAGGACCGAAAGCCGCTACACCGTACCACCACCAGTATTCGCTGAGAAGTGAGCTGATGCGTTGTCGTTGTTACAGGGCTGCTGCTGCAGCTGGCGCCAAGGGCAGGGCATCCTCGCCTAGCGCCGCTTAACTATCACTTGTCACTTTCAGCGATCGGCGAACGAACAGTGATCGATCAGCGTTGAGAGCAGATCTGAACAGAAGCTAACGACTCGCAGCTAGAGTCGTTCATCGCAAATGGGAACCAACTGCGATTAGTGTTCAAGCATCCGAATTGAATCCGAATCAGAAGATGTGCAGCAGCAGCAGTTGGAGACTATCGGTCAGTCCAGACAGACAGCCTAGCTAAACTCGAGCAGAGCAGAGCACAGCACAGCGCAGGAGTTACAGCATGTCGATCACCAGGGTTGTCGTTTTACTTGTACTTTCCTTCCGTAGGTAGCCCAGAATTCGAGAAACCCATATCCATCGCAAAGGGAATCAAAGCGATTAGTGTTCGAAGACCGAGCTAGCGGCCAATGCGTCGTGTGTTAGCTCTGCCAGTTGAGCCCATAACTCCTGGCCCGCCGATCAACAATCCGCAAAAGGGAATCAATTGCGAGGTGGTTACTACAACAGTCGAACTGGGCAAGTCGAGCTCCCAGCTGAGGTCCTCGGCCAGGTTCTTCGCTTCAGCACAGAAATCGTAAAGGGAATCAATACGATGTACAGCGACAGCGGCAGGCAGGGTCCCAAGCCACAATCAAGGTATATGCGTTTCTTCTAGTTCGGTGCATTTTCGCTTTCCAGGAACTCTGCTGACAAACTATCCCGCGCACGTGTCTGAAGCTTAATCTGGCTTCAACGCCTGGACCGCCTCCAAAAGCCTACTCGTTAAGTTGGTCTCAAAGGGAATCCAAGAGACACGCGCCCGCGGTTCAGCCGACCGAAGTCCACATTTATTTTGTTTTAGTTTTCTTAAACCTGTGTCTTTGCAGTCTCTTGGTACAAGTATAGGGAGGAGTTCAGGTCCCCGGATACTGAATTGCCATGTAGAGCTATTCCCCACTCTCACCACTGAATTTCGATGTTTTTGTTTTTTTTAACGAATTGTAAATCAATTGTAAGATATTGTAAACTTTGGCTTCCTTAAAAACCTAGCGGATCCAATCCTACTACACCGAAAAGTGCAGCCTGGTGGCTCCGCACTAGGGAAGTCGTTCCAGAAGTATCAGCAACAGGGACCAATTAAATATGAGCACCATTCATTAGAGGAAGATCCGTGGCATAAGAGAGAGCAGATACGGACAGATGCGTTTTCAACCTACACACATTCCAAGGCAGTCAGCTGTAAGCAGGGAGCCGAGGGAGCAGCGTGCGATGGCTTTAATCATTCCAATGCCTTCGAGCGAGCTATTTCTATGCTGCTACTATCTTCGAGGCCTTTCAAGACAAGCGACGACTGTGGGAGCTGCTTGCAAGTCTTTAATCTTTCGCTACCTTTGAGCTTACACTTGGAGGCCTGTCCTAGCAGACGAGGGAGCTGCAATTCAGCATTCATACTTCAGTCCCAATAACGTGGTTGGAACCGACTAGAACCACCTTCACCCACGACGTAGGAGCACACGCTTTGTTCATTTTTGAGGCGAGGAGTCTCGAGTTCTCTGTTGGATCAATCACCCTTCATAATCTGCAAGTGGAGCAACTGGTATCATTTCTTCGTCATTTCCATCGTTTGATCTCTTATCGCTGGCCTGGCCTTGGATGATAGCTTCCTGATTCGTTGCTGTTATCGGCACTGGTGACCCCTTCTTCGCACTGATGATGCAGTTGGACTAGGATTTACTTATTCGCTATTCGATTGAATTTCTCTGTGAGGACCCTTCGTGAGGATATTGTTTGGATTAGTTAGAGGATTGTACGATTCTGGCAAATGGACGGCGGCGTGGGAGTAAAAGCAACCAACGTGCTTGACGGCGGCGTGGGAGTTACAGCGGACCGCGAGCGGCGTGGGATTTCCAATTTTCGACACAGGACGACTGCGATGGATCGTTTGTGGCGACTGCGGCGCGGGAGAGCCAGTTTTGCATCATGGGATTGTTAGGGCGATTAGGCGAGGGCGCTAGGGATAGGACTGGGACATTCGATGGAAAAAGTTCTTCGGCGGGAAGCATGGACAGCGGCGTGGGAAGTGGACTTCGGCGAGGGAGCAAAAATTTCGACGGCGGCGAGGGAGAGGTCGACATGAGACGGCGGCGAGGGAGTGGGAGCAGGTGGCTCTTGACGGCGGCGTGGGATTCTCCGGACTGCGGCGTGGGACTGACTGCGGCGTGGGACTTCTGGACTGCGGCGTGGGACTTCTGGACTGCGGCGTGGGAACCTTGGACAGCGGCGCGGGATCTTCTTCGGTTACATATCATCGGTTGTATTCCAGAGCTTCTAAAACGGACTATCGGCTCTATCGCATAGTCCTCATGCCGTGGCCCACAATTTAACTGATAGTTCAAAGCTGATATACTTTATAGATGCCGTGATCAGCGTGATCACTGCCCCTAAATCCGATCCCCTTACTCAGCCCATCTATGGAAACTTCATTTGTATACACATTTATTTAACACTTCTGGAATACCGGAGAACAACCCCAAATATTTATACCGATGATTCGATTGCGAGCAGCTTGACCGCAATAAATTGTTGTTTGAAAAAATGAAAGTCCACCGTGTATTATCATTGGGATGGGATCTCTGGTTTCTGGAAACAGGGGGAGCAGTTCTCAGATGGAAAGGTTCGCATACGGATTGTTGCTTTTTCCGCGCCCCCCGAAGGCTGTTTGGTTGCTGGTTGAATAAAAGGTTCCATTTCCATGGCTGCCGACCCCAACTCCTGGCGTGCCCTTCTGACCTTCCGGAATATTGTGCTGGAACCAGCCCCCTGGCTGCGAATAATTGCTGGCAACCCAGCCACTTGAAACGTACGCGGTTTGTGCAGGCACTCCGATTGGTCCTGGCGCGCCGTAAGCACCCTGGTTAGTGGTGTGCTGCAACCACGTGTGGTTCTGAGTCGGCACTGGAGCATGGAGAGCTGGTTGGTAATTCTTAGCAGGCGCACTCCAGTTGGGCGCGACGGCGGCTCGGGTCAAATTGGTTATGACCGGGCTAGAGGGTCGATATGATGACTGATTGTATGTGCTCGTGTGGGCTGGCGTAAAGTACGTTGCGTTGGGACGACGATGTAGATGGCTGGCCACCCGAGCTCCTACCATGGATTCGATTTGCAGGTGGCCAAATAGCAGAGCTGGATAATGGAAAACCAGCATGGGTTGAAAATCAGCTATGTTGCATATATAAAATGTGTACCCAAGATAATGGCCAAGTGGTGAGACGACAGCATCCTCCGTGTGTTTTACTCAAAAACCAGATCGAAACTGTCCCCGGAAATCTCTGCCACCACTGTGTACATGTGATCCACGTTATCAGTTTTGTTTTTCGAAACAATATATATGTAGGTATATGCTAGCCTATATACCCTGAATGCATTAGTTTTGGTGCGTCTATTTACATTGTGCTCTTATCAAAAATTCCTCGAAATGGGAATCACGAAAAATTTAGTTTGTCGCTGGGACTCGGTTTTGGCAATCAACAAAATAAAATATTAATAATATG